>CAVMFT010000325.1:0-11301 GCA_963680785.1 Diplosoma virens
GAGAAAAAAATTTAAGATATTTATAAAAATTAAGTTTTTCAAAGAAAAATTAAACAAAGTTATGACAAAAATCGAGGTTGTTAAGAAAAATTAAAGATAAATATGACAAAAATTGAGGTTTTCAAGAAAAAGTTAAACAAAGGCATGACAAAAATCAAGGTTCTTTAAAAAAAAAATTGAGTTTAGGTATGACAAAAATTAAGGTTTTCAAGAAAAATTAAACAAAGGTCTAACAAAAATTAACGCTTAAACGTGCACAAGTATTGCCTTTGAGATTAAAGTTAGAAAAAAAAAATATTAAATCACTTTTTGGACGTAGTTAGAGTTTACTTAAGATCAAATCAATACGATTCAGAACAGGAAACGACGTTCACGCTTCAGGAAATACGTCGTAACTATCTAGCGCATAGATTTACAAAGTCATTGTCACACTTCATTCATAATTTTAATCATAACGATGTAGTGTATCCCCGTTAAAAGCAGTTCGTAGTTTTATCATAAGAGAATAAATGCGGCTCTTTGAGCGCTGTCTGCGATATACGTACAATTTGTTATATGGCTCGATACATGTATCTTTTTCTCTTTTTTTCTCTTTGTAATGACGTAATATGTTTTTGACTAACATCATTGTACTGGAAAATTCGCGTATATTCCACTTGATTCGCGTAACGAACTCTCCAGGGGTTTCTGGCTGAATCTTGAATTTACGAGAAAGTTTACGTCACGTGATTTTGTTTTCTATATAAAGCCGATGCGTAGCGAGAAATTATTATTATGATGATTATTATCGTTGTGAGATAACTTGAAGCGACTTGAGTGGCGGCTCGAGCGAAGGTGATTTTGTTTGGCCACAGGAGGTGGACCGTTAGATTTTGTGTCGGTGGACAATTGTTGAATTTATTTTGTGCCAGTGGTTGGCAGTTTTGTTCTACAGAGGTAGAATATTTTGTGTTGATTGAGTCGAGTTATAGTGTTGATTTCGCTTTGCAGTTTGGCAAAGCGTGGAATAGAATTTCGTCGGTCGTGATTTTGTAATACATTCGTTGTTATTAGAGACAGTGGTCTCTGCCTGTTGTGAAGAAGAGTCTTCGACAAAAATCAATCCGAGCTTTCGTTAATTCGACTGTATAAATCGTCAGGCTCATAGCAAAACTACTTCTTGAGCCGGAATAAAATAAAATTTAGACACAGCTTTGTTTCAGCGCAGGTATTCGGGTTACCTAGCTCAACTGGTCCTTTGGGATTCCCAAACAAAGTTTGTGACAGTCATTTTCAATAGAACTTATTAATCTTATTGTTTTTATTTCTTTTAGAACTTATTAATCTTATTATTAATATTAATTTCAAACTAAATTGATTTGAAACATATAAATAATAGAAAATAAAAGATAGGGTTTCGATTTTTTTGTTGGCTCATGGAGTCTAGGGTTCGGAACCATAGACGCATGACGTCAGCGCTGGAGCGCTCCATCGCGCTCCAGCGCCTGCTCCACTGATGACGTCACAACACCAAAGAAATGGATCATTATATACTACTCACAATGTAAATCACCAAAACGTGTGCCCCAAACAAAACAATGTCAAAGGTGTTTAAAGAAGATGTACTATGTCTTTTTCTGGCACCTAAGAAATAAAACAAGGATATGTAAGCCACTTTACAAAAACTCAAGAACCTTCTTGCATTTGTGTTGTTTGAGAATACGTTCTATTCAAAACATGTCATCCTTTTTATAGAATTTCTGTAGCTCTTCCTTGCAAAAGTTTTTTCCAACCACTCGCCTTGAAAATTTTGATTTTGAAATAAGGAGGATTGTCTCGGAATACTTGAGCAACTTGAAACAGTTCGTCTGTCCACCGGGGTAAGTAAACTTTGCAAAACTTCATTCAAATCATGGACAGTTTGACTTGGTCGCCAACTTTAAATTTTGGTTTTCTTAACTCGGTATCGGCATAAAGTGAGAGCCAAACCAACTCTTGATTTTAGGAGTTATCTGAATTTGGAGCACGTTGAATGGATCGTTAATAGGTATTGCTATAGGCTATTATATGTTGTTATAAGACTCAATCAGAGCAGGCATCACATCCAAGTATTTTTGGTTGTTGGTGTAGTTATATTAGCGCCATGAATTTCCTGCAATGTGCGTATAAATTGTTCAGCAATAGTTGCTTTGTGTCCAAATTGGAGTGTGAAAGTGTTCAATGTAGTGTTGCTTTAACCAGGTTTAAAAGGGCTGATCTAGAAACTCGAGCACCATATCTCTTTGCAGGTTTTGAAACTTGCCAATTTCAGGCATCAACTGCTTAAAAGTCTTAATCATCTCGGAGCTTGATTTGGTTTTCAAGAGAGCGGTAAAAGCTTTTTTGAGAATACATCAATGACCACCAAAATATAATCATAAATTCGTACGACTTGAGCAAAGAAAAATCAACAAAATCGGCTTGCATTTGAAAGTTGGCACAGGGCGCAATCGTTTTTTGCATTTGAAAGTTGGCACAGAGCGCAATCGTTTTTTGCATTTGAAATGTTTTTGTTTGTGAAGCGTATAAGTGTCTTGCGATTGCAACCACGGTTGGGTGGCTTTTGGAAAGCAATGTGCTCCCGAGAAGGAAGCTCTTTTTTCAGGTTTGTTATAATTTAAAGACTCTCCCATAGCAGTGATTCAAACTCACGTACACCCAATAATAAATATGGATAAAATAAAAAAATCAAAACAAATAAACCATGACAAAAATGTTATTTAATAAAATACGTAGTATAATAGTTACTTAATTTCAAAAATATACTAGTAAATAATCTTTAGTGGTTAAAGCAAAAAAAAATTTTTTACAATTTATGCTTAAGGTATGAAAGTTTTTCGTCAAATACAGTACATACCTGATTCAGATCGATTTACCACGAAAACCTAAAAGAAAAAACAGTGTAACATTTATAGAGCTACATCTAAAAGCTAAACTATATTTATTTGCTTCATATGTTTCATTATGGTTGCTATTTTCAACGTATTTCGAATCTAGTTTTTCATGAAATAGACATGGTAAATCTAATTAGATCACATATCTTAAATCAATATTGCACAATAAAAGCAAAAATTTTGTTTGAACTAACAAACTGCTTCAACCTTAAAAAGAATGATCAAGGTTTGTAAACAAAGAGGACTAAAATTTAATGCAGAAATTTAGTAAAAAATTGAAAATAATAACTTAAAAACTAAAACTTTTCAGTAAAAATTCTCGGCTAAGAAAAAAAGTTTCACATTTTTGCATTAATATTCAACCTAAAAGTCGCTAATCAAAGAGCAAAAACGGCGTATTTTAAATTTGATCTTGGAATAATTATAAGCTCCATTGCATATTAAATAACTTTGTTAGAATTGGCATCTTAATCAATTTTAAAAATGTTTTATTTTGTTTTAAAAGTTCTATATCAAGTAAAAATATGTTGAATCTAGTTAAAAATTATAATCAAAACATTAGGTATTAATAGATTATAAAACATAGTCTCAATTAATTACCGTGGGAATTGAGGAACAAAAACCTCGAAAAAACACGAAACCGTCCATGAAATAAAGTCTTGTAAAAAGATTCTAGATGCTTTGTTGTCGGAGTTTTTCATGGTAAATAGTTCTTTACTGCTTTGGCAGTATCAAAGCGAAGAATTTTTTCATTGCATTTCTTTTGTAGATTGTACGGACAAGGGTTTATTGGGTAATTAACTTGCTCTGATTTTTGTGTAAATTTTTCTGTTTTTTCTATGTATAGCGGATTAAAAATTCAATATTTTGAAAGGTTTTTTGTATTGCACGTTGTTGTTATTGTTGCCCTCCTCCAAGGATATCTTGGCGCAGTCATCTTCTAGCTGCTCAAAGAAGGCAATCTAGGTTCCCTCTCGCGTATAACCTCTGCTACTTTTTAGGACTGTTTCCACAGACTAATGGTGTAGTGTTGTCTTGTGTTGTGTTGGTACTTAACTAAAGTTAAAAAGGTGGCTAGTGTCATGTGTGTGTGCAAGTGAAGTGGGAATTGCGGCATGTAAATATCAGGGTTCACTGTATGTAGAAAACTTTGCAAGAATGGTGATTTTTTGGCTCGAGCTGTGCTCTGTTTGTACACATATGACATGGTAATATTTGTTCTGATAAATAAATGTCATAGGGTGTGATATTGATACTTTGGTTGTTTTTTAGAACTGAGTTATGCGAGATGAAAGTAACGTCCTTCATCTATATTGGCTCAGATGATAGGTGCTTTCTCGCAGCCTGGGCCGTGAGCCGTGAGTAAATCTGTATTAATTGTCTTGCCCTCCTATATAATGCCAAAAATGCTGCCAGTTTTTATTCCGGCCGCTGAAACACTGGCACCAATCCAGATCTAGCTTTCGCTAGCGTAGGTCCAAACAGTCGCTTACCGGATACCCGTGTCCTTGAAAAGTTCCCCAGGTCACAACATCGACCTTCGCTTATTACACTACCAAGGTTTGCTATGGCAGTGCCAAACATGTCTGTTAAGCGATGGAACTTCCGCAAGGCCAAATAGAGTCATTACATTGCTTTGACGAATAAATTCGCAAAGACTTTGTTGCCGCCTGATTCACTTGATGTGGATGCGGCTTACCATGACTTTTGTAACACCATTAAGAAAGCAGTCAAAAAGACTATCCCACGCGGGTATCAAAATAACTATATTTCGTGTTGGGATGCAGAGTGTGAATTCCTATATAAAACCTTCCTGCTATCTCCTCAGGGAGACGACTCAAATTTGGCTGCTACAACTCTGCTTGCCAAGCTTGACAGAAGGCGGAGGGATTGATGGTTTGAAGCAGTTCGGATCATTGACTTCTTACATTCTAGTCGAAAAGCATGAATATATTTTGAACAACCTTACTGGTAGGTCACGACACTTTTCTCGTCACTGTCCCGTTTCAGCCAATGCTATTGCATCTCAGATGGTTAGAAATGGGAAATACGAGGCTGCTGATTGCAAGTCATTTTGAATTGTCTTTCAAGAAGTGTCTGGCCTTTGGAGGGCTACAACACCAGATCCAGTAAATATCTCTGGCAATTTTTCACAGAGAATTCACTGCTGTCCTTCAACATTTAAACCAGATAAAGCTCCGGGACCTGATTCCATCTGCCCAGAGCTTATGCTCCATGCTGGAGCTTCTTTGAAATCCTGGTTACGTGACTTCCTTTCTTCCTGTTTTCGCCGACTCAAAATTCCCAAGATCTGGAGAAGAGCGCTTGTAGTCGCGATCCCAAAACCAAAGAAGCCCGTGGGTGACCCAAAGAGTTATCGACCGATATCTCCGCTCTGTGTCCCCTACAAGATATTCGAGAGGATTATCTACGCCCGCGTTGAACCATTAATCAATCCACAGCTCCCTAAAGGGTTCCGACGCGGGAAGTCAACCGTAGATCGAGTTGTTTTGCTGACGCAGAACATCGAGGATTCTTTCGAGGCTAAAAAGAAGGCTGGTGCCGTATTTGTCAATCTGACAGCTGCTTATGACACTGTTTGGCACCTGGCACCGTGGTCTTACCTGCAAGCTGCTGAGGTTTCTTCCGGATAAGCACATGGTCAAACTGATTACGCAGCTTGTCGGAAATTGAAGTTTCACCCCTACCACCGGTGACAGCAAGCAAAGCAGGCTACGCCGTCTTAAAAACGGCGTTTCTCAGGGATCGGTCTTGGCTCCCCTCCTATTTAACATCTATACGTACGATCTGCCTTCCATGATTTCCAGAAAGTTTGCTTATGCTGATGACTTAGCATTGTTGCACTTTTCTGGAAACTGGAAGGACTTGGAGGGGACTTTAAGCCAAACATGTCCACACTTTCAGTGTATCTTCAGACTTGGAGGTTGAAGCTCAGTCACACTAAGACGGTGACGGCAGCCTTTCACTTAAATAAGAGGCCAAACGTGAGCTAAATGTCTACAACAACGATAGACTTTTACAGTTCTGTCCAAACCCTACTTATCTTGGGGTAAAACTGGACAAGTCGCTCACGTTTCGTCACCATTTAGTGGCATTGCGCAAAAAACTATCCTCGCTGCTGAGGCGACTCGTGGGCTCGGGATGGGGTGCTGGTGCTAAAACACTACGCATAGTCATCTTATCTCTAGTCTACTCAGAAGCTGAGTACTGTGCGCCAGTCTGGTGTCGCAGTGCTCACACTCGCCTCATTAACAGTGTTTTGAAGGACGCATTGCGCATAGTTACTGGATGCCTGCGTCCCACTCCAATGGACAACCTACCAGAGCCAGCCAGCTGAACTTCACCTACTGGGAGCGACACTCTCCTTGGATCACCGTGGATCTCTGGACCCTGATCATATCTTGTATGGTCTTTTAAGTGGGTCCTCAGATACTTCCCAAGTAAGAATAAGATCCAGACACCCGTTTGTGCCAGCTTCGCGGAATCTTTTGGACAATTTTGCCAGACTTGGCATCCGCGCTTCTGAATGGACAAATCACAAATGGAAAATGGAGTATTGCGAAGATATTTCCAGGCTCGGTACTTTTGTTCCCAAGACCGGTGCCAGGCCTGTTGGGATGGGCTTATCCCGAGAAGGTTGGGTTAAGCTCAACACGCCTCGATTTAGTTGAATTATTGTTAGTTGAAAAACGGATAATTTCAGATTTGTATTACAATATGAAGCCACGGTAATTTGGGAATTCACTGCTAAACAATAATTCGAGATTATGACAAATTTACAGAAAACTGAAAACGACGAAATGAAACCAAAGAAACAAAGGCGACGAAACGGCTTCTTCAATTCCATTCTACAATTGTCACCATGTACAACTTTAAAGCTTCCCAAAATAAACTTCACCAGTACATGGAAAAGACTCAAAACACTTCTAGATTACTGGGCGCTTATTCAAAGTCGGAAAAAATATGAAAATCGCACAGTTGGCAAATTATATAAAACAAACATGCGCGGAGGATTGAAACTCGAACCGGGCAGAATCTGAGAAAAAAATCTTTTTTTTTTTCGAATAAATCAACAGGTATGTTTATGTTTGAGTAAGTTGTTTAAGTTGAGTAGCATGAAGTATGAGATGGGTATCAATTAGAAAGACCTTGGTTTCGTTATGTAGATGTTGAGTGTTTGTATCTCGTGTGCGGCCAGCAACAATGCGCAAAGCTGTGTTCCGAATGTTGGTGTTTGATATGAAAGAGCTTTTTGATATTGTTGTTTGATATGAAAGAGCTCCATATGTTTTTTTAAAAATTGGGCGAATGATAGCTTTGAATATAGAAACAATTTGTTCCTTTTGTTTACCCCATTTGGTGGAAGTAAGTGCTTTCAGGATGTTAAGCCTTTGCTTTGCTTCAGTAATGGTCACTTTTGTATGTTATAAAAATGTCAGTTTTGGGTCAAAATGATTCCGAGAAATTTCAGGTGTTTTGTTTTTGACAGTGTTTGATTCTTTAAGTTAAGTGATATGCTCCTGAAATACTTGTCTAGAGAAACTAAGATCTGGACGCCGTTTAAGCCAGCTGCGCGGAGTCTAATAAACGAGCTTGCCGTACTTGGCATCCGCGCATTTTAAAGGACGAATTAGATGGAACACGTAGCACGGTGAAAATGCATTCAGGCTCTGTGTTTTTGCACCCAGGATCAGTGCCAGTCTGATGAAATAAGCTTAACCCAAACCGCTCGGGTCAAGCTGAATCACCTGTAAACTGGTGTTTGGGAAATTCCATTTTGCAGGCACGAATGGGGTCTTACTCCTTCACCGAATTGCGTGTGCGGCGCCATTGAACAAACCGCAGACCATGTTCTAATAATATGCCCCATACATTGAGCACCACACGGAGCACCAGGTCTGACGGTTTGGGTGACAAAATTCGATGCTGCATTTAACAAACATGCACTCAATACCACGCTACCACGGTAAACTTTCAAAATACAACAGCACACTCTCAAAACTCAAACGAATTAATACCGGAGTACCACAAGGTGGTGTTCTGTTTCCAACATTATTTAACATTTACACCTCTGTCATTCTACTCTCCCAAAAGGCGTACAAATAACAACATATGCTGATGACATAACAATTATAGCATCTCACATCAAACACCTTAAGTCCCAGCGACTCATTCAACCATATCTTTACAAAGTCTATAAATGGGCCACAACTAAAAAGTTCATATAACTTAGACAACACGTTTTACACTAGATCCAGCTGAATATGGCACAACTCCATCACTTAATTTGTCGTCGTCATCGTTGTTTTGATGGGCATCCACTCCAAGTCAGTCACAAACAATACTAAGGATGAAGGTTTATCCTTTTACTTCCTAGCTTGGTTTACTGCCAAAATGAACTTGATGATGATGTTTGGAACGCTTGTAAGTGTGAGTTTAAGTATAAGTTTGTGTATGTTCACTGTATCAAACGCCCTGCTCGTATTCATAGTTACAGCTACAGTGCGTGCGGAAGCCTTAGATTGTTGAAGCTTTTTATGATTTGGTGGCAGATGTTGTACAAAGCACTGTGTGTTGAGTGTTCATGTTTCAATTGATGTTGATGAGAAGTGATTGGAATGTTTTCGGTTATGTATGGTAATAGCGTTTTCTATAGTGTTTCGGCCATAGGTACTAAAAATGATATGGGTCTGTGCCAATGCCCTGTTTGTGCAGTTTGTGCCAATGTTGGGGTTTTTATTTGGTTTTGAAATAGGGATGATATGTATTAAATTAAAAAGCACTATTAAAATTCATACTAAACAACATTTTTTGGTTTTCAGCTTGTCAAATAATAATTAATAAAAAAAATATACATTTAATAAAGCAATTTAAAAGGTTATGTTTTAATTTTCATTTTACCAATTAATCAGAAAAAAACCAAAACCGGCCGATTTGGTTATTGATTTTCAATGTTGTTGCAAAATTTAATTATATTGGTAGAAGTGTAGTTGTTGAGCATTGTGTTTGGTTTTTAGAAAGTACATTTTAATTTTTATTTTATCTTTTAATTAGCTGAAGACTTAAGCAGGCTCATGTGGTTTTTAATTTTAATGGGTTTCAAAATTTAATTAGCTTGTATATTGGTATCAGTGTAGTTGCTGAGCATCGTTGTTAGTTTTTAGGTTTGTTCCATCAACTTATATGTTAGTAGTAAATAGGACATAATTTCCCATTTCAAATAAAGTGCTCAATAACTTTGCTAAAGCAAATAATGTAGGCCTACTGCCAGAAAGCGTTAATTAACTAAGTATAATATAAATAATTTTGTAATTTTGGAAGAGAGGTAATTTTTAAAATCCTTTAGTAAATAATAGCAATCAGAAGCCAACATTTTATATTTAGTTTGCAAAGTTATGTAAATTGCAATGTCATTTACTTTGCAAATTAAATGATAAAATTTTGTTTTGAAATGTGAATACACTTTTTTTTTATATAAGTTTTTCTGTTTTTATGTAAACATTCTGAAATTTAAAATTTTTTTATGCATAGTTTAGTAAACACAAAAATTTGTTTTTAATAATTATTGGTACTTTTTAATAAGGTGACCTTAAATCAGTATTCAAATGAAAAGTTCTTTAGACGGAACAATAGTATTTGCATCTATTTTACGTTATATTTTCATACATTTTTCAATATTCTTGCAACTATGATTTTTTTAATTTTTTTATATCACGGCAATATTATTTCAGCAAATAATTAGTCATCAATCCTTTTAGCCAATAATTGTCTTCTTTGGTAACTTGCAATGAGAAGCATATAACATCGTTTTATGATTATAGGTTAACTTTACTTTTGCATAAATAGAAAGAAAATGAGCATCAATTATAATTATTTTTAAGCCAATTTTCTATTATGTGATACAGGGTATTGGTAATGTGTAAAGAAATTAGTATTCAAAATCTGTGTTCATGATCTTCTGGTAAATCTTCATGATTTAACCAAAAGATCATGGACAAAGATTTTAATAATACACCTGGTATCAACAACAGCAAAAAGAAATTAGTATTTATTAAGTAGTGACAAGATTAAATTTTGTATGTTGAGCTATTCAAGTACTATAATCAGTAATTATCTTTAATTAATTGGCATGTGCGGCTATATCATGGCTGATCAATCAGTAAATAGTGACTAATTTGCTTATTGCTGCAATATTAGTTTTTAGAATATATATGTAATTTTATTAACATGTAGTCAAATCGGAGTCGTATCTTGGGGCACAAAACATCTTCGGAGTTTAAATTAATGGAGTCGGATCGGCCTCGCCCCAAAAAAATCATTTTGCTGATTTTTGGTGTGGTGTCTATAGGTAATGAGGTTTTCTATGAACTATTATTTTACCGTGGTGCAAAAGTTGGCGTGTATTGGTAACCTGTAAAGCTGTGTTGGTTTTATGCAGGTTTTATCTCTCCTGTTAGAAATATCCATGGCAAAGAAATTTGCAGATAGAAACCAGCAAAATGTAGTTTACAAGATGGCAACTTCAAACCTGTGCAGACTATGCTCAAAAGCTATGGCAAGCAAACAGTCTAGGGGAAGGAAATTTCTTATTAAAAACCATTTTGCAGTAGGGCTTCACTGCAAAAACTTAATATATTACCTAGACCGTTTTTTATGCTGCCTCGGGTGTCGCGCAGATTAAAAAAGAAGTTAGAAGTATTTTCTGTTTAGAAAGTGCTTTTCTAAGTGATTGAGCCTCGTCAAGGTTAGGACTCTGGGGTTGATTTTCAACCAATACAAATTGGCTTATTTCAGTTTCCTGTTTGATTTCTATTGGGTAAAACTCTTGATTTAGCTGATGAGAAAAGACTTTTCTCTGGCTTCTCGGGAAAGTCAATTTTTCAGTTTTGTATTGCATTGTAGCACTTTCAAAAATCTTTTTAAAATAAAGCAACTTAAAAAACCTTCCAAGTGCATTGCACCAATTTTTAAAAATTTTGTAGTGCATTGCAAGAACTTCCAAATAAAAGCTTTGTTAGATCCAGTTTTCGGTTGACTTTTAAGTACAAATAGCCTGAGATAAAGAAAATTTGTTTTTATTTAAGATTTTGGGGACGATTTTCTTTAAAACCTTCTGCCTCCTTCAGTTGGCATTACATATTTTTTATAATACTTTGGCCTTGTTTTGAAAAATGTTGCCACTCCTGATATAATGTAATGCAATTACAGGCTTAATAAATAATTTAGTTGACTTCATATTTTAATATAATTTTTATGAAAGTCGAAAAACTTAAGATAAAAGAAATGAAATTCTTACCACAGCAAGAATTACAATTTCTATGAGAATTACAACCGCAATCATTGAGATAGTAACAAAAAGTATTTGTTT
>CAVMFT010000326.1:0-228684 GCA_963680785.1 Diplosoma virens
CCAATAACTTGCATCAAACAAGCAAGCGCAGTTAGTAACTTGTTCTTTGGCTGGAAGAAGTTATTCTTTTTTCAGAAGTTTTCCCAGGAGCGGCCAGAACCAGTAATTATTCGATTTCGTCAGCTTTATTGCACCATTGATTCTGATTGCACCATGCGCTGTAAGACATTATGTGTTGCTTCTTTATTGCACAAGAGTAAGTGTTCTTCTCTGGTACATCAATCTCTAGCCAGCATACGGGAAGCTTTCATGTCGAAATCAGTTCTTGCTGTTCTCAGGCAGAGACGAGGGAAATATTTCTAGCTATTTTTTTGAATCCTTACCTATCTAGTGATATATTTCAGAAATAAGAACGTAGAATAATACTGTATTCAGCTTGAAATAATAACTATTCAAACTGCGTTAGGCGTTTTCAATTGCTTAGACAATATACCTGGAACTTGGCGATGAATAGACAGAGAAGATTTACGTTTCAAGAGGCTCTACGACAAATGCAGAAAGTGTTTGATGATGTTGATAACGACTCTGATGCCGAGGATACAAGTGCCAGCGAATCCGAATCTATTTCTGATGATGTCGAACTTCCTGTGCCACCTGAGGAACTTTCTGACATAGATGTGTATGAGGAAGAAAGTGAAGACGACTTTAGTGATGAGGATCAAGATCCTATTGACGATAATGCTAGTTTAGATGATGATCAAGTAGGAATTACAGCTGGAAATGCTACGTATTACGAAAATCCTTTTCCTAGAAGGCTCAGGAGGAGAAATATATTGACGCAACAACCTCGAATTATTGCTGCTCCTGAACATGAAGTGGATGCCTTCAAAGTATTTTACCGACCTGAAATTACACTTCAGATAGTGCGTGAGACAAACAGAAAAGCAAGGGACGTGAGACATGAATGTGCATTGCCGCCAAACTATGTCTACAAAGACCTTACTTCTGAAGAAGTTGAACCAGGTCTTGCTATTATGATTCGTGCTGGCTTGGACAGAGACAATTTCACAGACTTGCGTCGCTTGTGGGATCCTATTGACAGTAGACCATTTTATCGAGTTACGATGGCATTGAATCGATTCAAATTCTTACTACGTTACATGCGTTTCGACAACTATCGTTCTCGACCAGCAAGACAGAGAACCGATAGATTAGCTGCTATTCGAGAGGTATGGGAAATGTTCAATAATAATTTACGCAACATCTATGTCCCAAACGAGGCCTTGACCGTGGATGAACAACTGGTCGGATATCGTGGAAAGATTCCCGGAAGAACATATATGCCATCAAAACCAAGAAAATACGGCGTGAAGTTCTTCTGGCTGTGCGAAGCTACTACCGGTTTTGCCCTAAATGGAATGATTTACTCTGGGAGAGAATCTGACTCAGCACCTCATAGAAACCTTGCCAATGATATTGTAATGAAGTTGTGCTCAGTTTATTTTGGTACAGGTCGAGACATATATGTTGACCGATACTTTACCTCTCATGGTCTGGTGTGCAACCTGTTGGAGAAAAACCTGACATTGGTTGGTACAATAATGGCTAATCGGCGGGAAGTACCATCGCAATTCAAAACAGGAAGAGGAAGAGAAGTTGAAAGCACTAAGGCACTGTATGACCATGCCAACAAAATTCTTCTACTGTCATATGTCCCCAAGCGCAACAAGAATGTGCTCATGATGTCATCTTCACACTCCTTCATTTCAATCACGGACTGCCACAGCAAACCTACAGTTATCACAGATTACAATAAGCACAAAGGAGGAGTTGACACTCTTGATGAAAACTGTGAAGAATTCAATTGCTTGAGGAAGACCAACCGGTGGCCAATGGTTATCAACTACAATTTGATAAATGTTGCCACTAACAACGCTTTTATCGTAATGAGAAGCAGTGGGAAATGTGGCAAAAAAACAAATTTTCTCAAGCAACTAAGCTTTCAACTGGCTCAACCATATGTCAGCAAACGAAAATTGAAAGGTGAAACAAAGCTCCTTGCAGAAAAGATGGGGTTCATTACTGCTTGTGGTAGCACCACAAGTGACACTGCTCAACGCATCAAACGGGGAAGATGTTACAGGTGTGCGAAGCATACTCGCCTTGCATGCATCGTTTGCCGCCGACGTGTATGCCCGCAACACAGAAAAACACCTAAAAACACGTATTGCATGGAATGCTGAACACCTAGGTATGGTTGAACTGTGAAATACTGTACGCCTACATGTTTGTGTTATGTTTCTGCGGTTTTGTGTTTTTTATAAACTTTCTTTGCAAGGAACGATAAACTTTCTTTGTTGAAATTTCGTTCTAGTTCAGCTAAGATGTTTGTAAAACCAGCCCTTGCGTGCAAAGCAGACCCGGAGTTTCGAATAAAAATTGTGATAATTTGTCAAAATCAACTGTTCATTCAAAGGAATGTGCGTTGTTATCAATTGGTTGCAATGTGACGTTGTTTAATAGCACATATTTATCATACCAGTACTGTATAAAACGGAAACAAACCTTGAAAACAGCTACAGCAGCATTGAAATGCACACAAAAAAGGCATGTTGACATTTGTCAACATACGTGCCGATTAAGTTACCCAAAATCACCGTGCTGATAAGGGTTAAAGTCACAAGTTGCGTATTTTGATTTATAAACTTAAACTTTCTTAATCTATTATGCATTTAACTTGTAGAGCATATCAATTTTTATGTTTTCAACTGGTCTGTAACATTTTTATTTTAAAAAATTGCCTCGACTTTACGTATTGTTGTCGTTAGTTATAAAAAATTATCACAATTTGTTGAAAATTTTTTTTATCACGATTTATAAGTTCGTTTGATGGTAAGATATTAGATAAAAGTTACAATTTGAAAAATTTTTTATAAAAGAGTAGTGTTTTTATTGCTTTTGAAAACAAAAGTTCATTCACAATTCTTGAAAAATACACAGATCGTCATGAAAGGTTTTATTTAAACCGCAATGTTGTCTATTTTACCAAGTTTTTATTTAAACCGCAATGTTGTCTATTTTACCAAGTTTTTTGTATCATAACAGCAATAAACCTATTTCTCAAGTCAACTGTCGAACTTTGCATCATAATCACAGTTCTTCTTTCTGTTATTCTCGTTTTCAACACTATCTTTGTCATTTTTAAGGTGATAACGATTTATTTTCCTATGCTTATCGATTTATTTTCTTATGATTATTTTCCTACGCTAATGCATAGGATAATTGCTTATTTTATGCATTAGCGCCTCCAAGCTACGAGGATAAATATAGGGATAAAAAAAATCTTGAATAATTTCTATTGCAAATTTAGAATTCTGACCAAGAACCTTCAAGACCAACCTAGAAGCAGTAAACATCAAAAATAATAACAAAAGTTCATTCACAATTTTTCTACCAAAGAACCAATCATAAATGCGCACTAATTAGGAATGAAACAAGAACATTTCAAAAGTTTAACTTTAAAAATAACTTAAAGAATAAATATAAATTTTTATAAATGTTTGATATGTTCATATTTTAGGAAAAAATTTAAAATATCTTTAAGTTATTGCAATGAATATAGCGCTTATAATTTGAATGAGTAAGTCTTAAATCGATAAAGTTAAACAGTTTAAAAGTTAACCGCTTTGCAATATATTTCAATTGAATGCTGCGCGCTGCGCAGCAAAGATAACAAAGAAACAAGTTTTTTTAGCTAAATATTGTGCGCTTGTGATGTTGTAGACAAACACTATTGTGTGTGTTTTCGCTAGAACGTTCCATGTATTGTAATTGGTTGATTTTGCTCTATTTTTGTTCTTCTCGCCTCTTGGGAAAAATTCCAGAATCTAGTGAGATTCGTATAAATACGACAAAGAGAATTATTAGTTAATTAGAGAGATTCGTCCTTTTGACGATTTGCTAATCTTTAGTTTAGATTCATTCGTTCGTGGCTTGAGGAATTACAGTAGCGCATAGCTAATTTATGGTTAATAGTTGTGCTAGCGAATCAAGTGTTAGCTGATTTTTTTTAACTTCATGAATTTTGGTTTCAGCATATCTGTTAATTTTGTCTAATTCTAATCAATCTATATACAAGAGTTTAGCAAATTTAAACCTTGGTTTCAATTAGTTCATCACTCCGCAATGGCATGTTTCGCAAATTCGAAAGAGACAAGAAAGAGGAAAGTAGAAGAAGAGATGCAAAAACTTAATAAAAAAATCCTTGAAATTCAAACATGTCATGGGCCCGGTCATTAAGGCAGTAAATTTTATTCGAGCTTGAGGACTTAACCACCGGCAGTTCCAGAAGTTTCTAGATGATCTCGACACCGAACATCAAGATCTAGCTTACTTTTCCGAGGTACGTTGGCTAAGCAAGGGTAGTATGTTGCGACGATTTTACGAAGTGCGAAAAGAAGTCGCACTACTTTTAAAAAGTAAAGGGCGACCAAAAGCTGAAATGGAAGACGAAAGTTGGTTGTGTGACCTAGCTTTTTTGGTCGATATTACTACTCGCATAAATAAACTGAATACAAGGCTGCAACGAAAATCCCAGTATGCGAGTGAAATGTACGGGCACATAAAATGCTTTATAAACGAGTGGAGACTTTGGCATGCACAAATACAGAATGCGAATCTCTCTCACTTTCCAACTTTAAAAGAAATGGGAATGCGCCCAGAGAAGAAGATTAAATTTGCAGATCAACTTGAAAACTTGTTTAATGAATTTTTGGCTCGCTTCAAAGATTTCAAATCCCATAAACATTTATTTCAAATATTTTCTTCACCATTTCACACAGACATTGACAAAGCCCCCACTGATAATCAAATGGAACTGATTGATTTTCAGACTGACCTGAAGGCCAAGTATGTAGAAATGAATCTCTTGACCAAGATAAGTTCCCAAATTTAAGAAAGTTTATGGTTTCTAAAATGGCACTTTTTGGCTCAACTTATTTGTTTGAACATTTTTTTTCTAAAATGGGTTTCATGAAATCTTTTTATTGATCAGTAATGACAGATGAACACTTGGAAAATAGACTTAAAGTTGCCAGCACCTCTATTAAAGTAAATTTGAAGAGAGTGGTTCAGAAAAAAAGCCAGCTGCATATTTCTCACTGAATTGTTTCTACAAAGATTAAATCGTATTGCTGCGCTGTGGTTATACATTACGTCTTTTTGTTTTTTAACAAAACAATTTTTGTTTCGAATAATACTGTTTTTGATGTTATTGCAGTTTTATTTTTATCGCTGGCAATATCAATAGTCGGTAAAATATTATCCTGTTTAAAGGTGCGACCCGCAGAATATTGTGCATTTTGGTATTGGCCGGCCATTAAAAAAGATCGCACACCCCTGATTTATAGCATGGTGGAATTTAAATCATACTTTCAATTTATTACAAGCTTGGTCTCTACTTTGAATCTTGATTTTATATTTCTTAAGCTAAACTCGCCATACTTAGTTATGTCGCCATAGATGCTCATAAAATTAAATTAAAATCAACCAGTCTTTTATTATTTAGTCACCGCAAACAATCACTCAGCTTAAAATTGCTTGATTTTTTTAGTAAAAAATAATACACAAAAAAATTAATTTCCTTATTTTATCTTCAAATATTAATTTTGTGCTCGACCGTCATTATTATTTAGTTTTTGCAAAGTTTGCCCACTCTTGTATTTTTAACTCGATTTTGCTCTAAGCCTTGATGCGTTGTATATTAAGAATCATTTCAAAAATAAATAAATTTGTTTGAAACAAAATTTAAAACTTTAAAACCTGTTACGTCAAGTTCTTATTTAAATCGTGAGATAATAAAATTGCAACAATGAATCACAAAAAAAGAAGATTCACCGATCATTCGTAAAAAGTAAGAACTTAAATTTTTTATAAGTTTTTAATAAATTGTAGGATTTATATAATATTTCTACATGGATAAGCGATCTTTCTACACAAACAATTATTCGGAAGAATAGCAAGTGCCACAAACACTTCTGACGTTGCTGTCATGTTGTTGGGTCCTTGTGAAAAATACTTACGTCACTACATCACAGTTGCATCACTTTAATTAGAAGTAATTCAAAACATAAACAAAAAACTTCAGTCGGATATATCTTCTGTGAAATCGTGCTAGATGGTTGTTCTTAAATGTAACTCCTTTGACATTGTGATGCAAATCAGAAATCGATATTTTGCAACACTAAAAGCAGCCGCAATAAAGAGATGATATGATTTTGTGTTGTAGACCCCTGGTCTAGTAAAATAGTTTTCAAAACGGGTCGTTGACAAAGTCAATGGTGTCAAAGGTTTTGTTTGTTGGGAAAAAAATTTAAAGGTTTTGAACTCTGCATGCGGGGTCCAAAAATACGAATGCAAACTTGCGCAGAAAATCTAAAAAAAATCAAACTTATTTATTAATAGATCAAGTTTCTTGGCCTGACCTTTTCAACGTTTATAAATACGTATTTCAGCAGGGTGGTTGAGTGGTTAAGAGCACCATGATTAATAGCAAACATAATTGACACAGCCGCAGTTCAAAACCTACTCGAGCAATTAAATTGTGTACTTGGTAATGACAATTCACGTTTTACATACAATATCGTAAATGGAGTATAATTTAACAGGTCTTACAGGCTGACGCGGTATCTTGCGTGTTCTTGGTTATCAGAAGAGTAGTATCAGAAACTTAATTTCATTAATTAACTGGTTGATCTGGTTAAATTAACTTAAAAATAATAATCTACAGCCAAAAAACTTACTGTATCGATAGCTTACCCTAGTAGGTTAAATTTTCGTTTTGATGGTAAACGCAATCAACGCATTTGCGATTTAAAACCTATCCTCGTTAGCGAAAGACAATTTACGGCGCTTTTTTTGTTTGACAGTTTTACAATTAACTTCAGGTTTAAATCATATTACTAAACAAACATTTAAAAAAACAAATTTAAAATTTCAACTAGATAACAACTCTGTGAGCAGATCGGGATAATTGCTCAATTGATTTAGTAATCAAAATACGTAACTGATATAATGAATGCTCTGAAACTCATATTGATCAAACTGGAAACCATTTTTCCGTACGTTGGAATACACACCGTTATATTTGGAATAACAACACATTGGATTCTGAAAAGGCAGCATTATCTACACATTACCACAAGAACTGCATTAAGTTTCCATATACTAATAAATCTATTTCCGACTGTTATACAGTTACTTTCTTACAGCAACCTTCAAGCTTCAATTTAGACATTTGTGAATCACGTTGAATCCATCTTTTAGATGCCTCTATAAATACTAAAACTACTATTTTTTTTATTCAACATTTAATACGTCTCTTTTTGTATCATTTTTATATTTTTTTCTCTTTATGTTTATTTTCTGCACGCATTTTTTCTTCATATTTGCAATTAAAGAATATAGAGTACTAACTTTTTGTTTTACACTTTTACCACTTTATGAGGTATTATCATCACTTGCACTATTTATTTCATCGTTAAATTATTTTTATTTTGATTTTACATTTGGCATTACTGTAAATTCTTCTGTAGCAACTTTTGATTCTCCATACACGTCACAATCGCCATTATAAACATGAAGTCAGCTGTTTTTTTATAATGGTTATTAGCGTATAATATGTTTAATTTAATTTGCATGATCAGTTCAGAGGTTTTGCATTTTTAACAGTTTTTAAACGAGTTTTTCCAAGGATTCTTTTATTTTAATATTCAAATTTTACATTTTTTTTCAAATGAGTACATTTTATTCTATGATGTGTATCAAATTTAAATATTAAGTTTAATTAATCAGTAATTAATAATTTTTCTATGGTTTTTATAATTTTTATTCTTACAATTTTAGATTTAATTAAAGATGACTGAATGTCGAAATCGATTTTAAATTAAATTAATAAAACTAAATTTTAACAAGTTGTGGACTGATTCTCGTGTGCCAGAGTGAAGAATTTTAAGTGAAATACGTTTTACGAGCAACCGTTCTAAAACTTTAATCAAATAGGGTTAATTGATCAACTGAATTTTTAACAATATCAGGCCTATAATACTTCCGACGCTTTCGTGCGAATTAAAGGATGACAATGATATTAATTATGCTAGTAAACCAGTGATATTAATTCTTGTAGTAGTAATAATACGTAAAAATACTGTAGTAAGTAGAAATACTGTCAGTAGTGAATCCAGTAAAAAATTCTCAAAAAGTTTTGGAGAGGTGCGGCTCCTCTTTTTAAATCCTCCCTTGCTTGGTAGGGTGTAAATTGTGTTTAAGTTTTTTTTTATTTATAAAAATTAACAGCCGAAAAACGAGGTATCGTTAATCCTTTATAATTTAATTCTTGATAATTGCTGATAGTTTAAGAAAAATTTATGATGGTGTATAATTAAGTAGCAATTGTATTATTGGTTTTACTTTATAGCAGTAAGCTTCAGCAAAGTCAATTTGTTGCTTCAAAAATCGACTAATTTCTTTAGAAAGACCTAAGGCTTGTGTTTAACATAAAATGATAGTTTGCTAAATTTCTGAAAACTAAAAAATATTTTCTTTTCTTGCTTTTAATTCTGATTTTAGGTTTTGTTAACTTAATTGACTGAAACAATTATTCAACGCGTCAAAAAATTCATTTTTTTGTTCTAGAGTTAATAATTGTTATAGTTAGCATTCCATAAAAAATGCAGAGTGGCTACCTTCTAGTTCTTTTGCTACAAGACATATCTGACAATATTTGATCAAATGCATCAAATCCCCCCTTAGTAGAATTATAAAAATTTCTTATTTCTGGCTAAGTCTTATTGAAATTCCTACCACTATGCATGATTGACAAGACAAAAGCATTTTTGTTAGATTTTGGTATGAAAACATTAATTCACAAAAAAAAATTTTTTTGCCTTTCCAATCTCAAATTTTTTTAAGCTTAGCATCTCAGGTAAAATTTCAGCTTTGTTTTTCTCGCTATGTCAACCAATTTTATTTTATATAGACTTTGAAGCAAGATTTTTCCAATGGGTATTGAGATGAACCAATGGCCATGGTTACGTTGCGATTGCTTCCGAATATTGGTGTAGTCAGATTTGTTGAGAAATACTCACTCAAAAGTAAACATAAGTATATGTAGGTTTACCAAGGTAGGGCTTTAAATTGAACATATATTTGTATTTATTCTCACGTAGCATGACTATTTTCAGCTCATATTTAGATGGTTTGTTTGGAATAAACATTTTTTAAGAGCAACGCCCACTAAAAGCTAATAATTGCTCATCTAAATTGCAATTTTGCGAAGGGCAGTAATTATTTTTTATTTTATTTTCATTTTATCTCTATGTTTATCCTCCTGACTCGCAGGAAAGCGACGGAGACGCTAATGCATAGGGTAGGCAATTACCCCGACCTGCTTCCGGAGATACCAAGATAAGGAAATATTAATTACGATTACAATTTAGTATAAACTTGTCCCAAATCTTTTTAATAAAAGAAAATGAATCTGTTTTTTTCCTTTCCCTTCTTGTACTGTTTTTGTCAAACTTTAGACAAATAAGAAGAAAGTTAAATCTGTCTCTGATTACACATCTATACCACATACGTCCATTTTTAATATTCCATCTTTCAAGAATTGTGAGATGATTATCTAATGATTAAACGCATCTGCTTTTATTAGAATTCCAAATAAGGCCTTTATTTTATCAATGCACGTATTTGATCTTGTAAAGTGTTCTTTCTTATAGGTGGTACGCTTTGATTCAATTTCACTATTTGTTTTTTTGAACATCTAGCATAGTGTCTATTATAAGGAGATTAAAATTTTCTTGAGCAGTTCTTAAACTGCTGGGTCAATTTTAAATTTTATGATATTTCTTGGGGTTTTTTTTCTATAGCAGTATTTTTTGTTGTTTTCCAGGCAAATTTATTTCTATGATTAGTTTCATCAGTGTTAAATTTAAAAATTTTTTCAGTTCTATGACTTGGCATGGGTTCCATTCTGAATCTCTTTTAAACTGGTTGCGAATTATAAACTTGATCATTATCTGAATTAAAATATGGTACATAATCTGAATCACCATCAGAAATCTCCACATCATCAATTTCTATGCTTAAATTATCGCTTAAATTATCACTAAAATCAGCATCTTCTTCTAATAATGCTGGAACTTTATCAGTCCTAAGGGGTCTACTTTTAGGCATTTTTTATAATTTCTGAAAAAATAAGTAAATGTTTATTCTTTTTAGCAAAGAAAAAAATCAAATGAAATAATAATATAATAAAATTGCATGTTGTAGATAAAATAAGAGGGTATAAGCTAATCACAATAAAACTTTTTGACTCACAGGCAAAAATAAATAATGATTGTAATAAAAACCATAAAATTTAACAAAAAAATAACATATTTTATATCATTGCATGGATAAAAGTTACCCGAACAAAAATCGAATGTAGCATAAGATGGGTAAAACTTATTTTTTATAGCGCCATCTGTTTTATAACCTAATATATTCCTAGCATCTGGTCATCGGCGTGCGCGAGGCACATTGCCGTTTCTACCAGTGCAATCTTGCATTTGGTAGAAGCCACAAGTCTTAGTAAACTTTACTCCCCAAAAAATTAAGTATACCATATTATGGGTAAATTTTACCTCCCAAAATTTAAGTATTAACTTGTAGAGACAAATGACATCTACCAGCTATAGCACTCTAACTTCAACTGAGAATAAGAATCTGAGTTTTTTTGGAATTATGGATGCCTGATGTATGATAATGTACAAAATTTTCAAGAATAAATTTTAATCATGCTATGAATTAATTGTTAAACAAAAGAGCTTCAAAAGAAATCATTGGTTTTAACAACTATTTTGAAATTTTGTATGAGCAAAAACCTTTTTAAATAATTCAAAATCTCAATTTTTCAGTATAAAAAGTTATCAAGAGTTTATATAAAAGAAAGATTGATTAACAAAACAAGTACATAACAAAAGTTATTTATTTGTACTGTAATAGAGTACACAAAAGGGTTTTCAAATTGTAGGCCGCTTAGCAGCAGCAGACGGCGAGCTTTTTTTAAGGTGTTTGCTAAAAATTAATAAATATAATTCTAATAAGGTGTTTTCTAAAAATTAATAAATATAATTCTAATAGAATCAAACCGAAACCAAAAAATAACTTTTTTTGCATGATTTTAACAAAATCAACTTAGCTTTTTTTTGCCGCGAAGCAATTTTTGCTGAGTCTTTTCAATTTCGATATTGGTTAGATTAAATTAGAAAATATACAGCCTATCTAAACTAATATTTGTAAATTCAAATTTAAAACTCCCCAAATTTGACCTTAAATAACTGTAATGTAAATAGTTCTTATTTCTATTGTATACAAACTATTCTGATTTCTGAACATTGCTCTGTTTGCCAACAAAACTCAAAATCGGCATATTTTCAAACAAGCAAATCTTTTCCTTCCACTTAGACAATTTTTTTTCATTAAAATTATATAAACATATTTTAACTTCAACTGCGTTTTTGACGTAAAGTATGTTTATCTTTTAATTGTGAGTAAGCGTTGATGACTTAGAGCAAGGGCTACAACCTTTTTGTTATTGCCGGCCGCATTACAGATGTTAGTTACTTCGACTGGATGGCCTTGAACACCCAAGTAAAGAACATAAGGAGATAGGTCGTGGTTGATAATTGTTAGATTTTCTTTCGACAACGCGCGATTTACACAGTTTACACCTTTCTTTTCATTAGAACCGATGTAATTCAGGTGTTAATGCGGTTTATCGGCAACAAATTACGTGCATTCAAGTACTAATAGAATCGAAATAAAATACGCTTATTAAAATGAACACGACAATCATTCAAATTTTGTAAATAACAACAAACCAAATCAATTAACCAATTAAAACACTAATTATTTACTGCCAATTAAAAAACGTCTATAAAAACATTTTACATACCGAAATATTTTTTCAAGACCACTTTCTTCAAGTTATCAATTTATCGACCACTGTAAAAATTACAAAATATCAACTTTTAGTTCTACTCAAAACAACTTTCAAAGTAGCTTAATCCATCAACGCGTTCTCTCTCTGTTTTTACTTCGGTTTCGGCAAGACGAGTTTAATGCGAAGACGTCACGCAGAGAAACTCAATCTCTTTCACTACGGAACAACGGCGGCTATCACTATTAACAAAATTTACAATCTAAGAAACCAAAGCAGCGCTTGCTTGCAGCGAAAATTGATAGCGGTTATTTAAATTACCTCGCCAAGAGCCACAAAGCGAAAATCAACAACAACAGAGTTAGTTTTAACTTTTGGCCGCCATTGAGTAAAGGAACATTTTATGATATTACCTGTTATAAAATAAAAAGTGTTATAGATGCAATTTACATGAACAAAAAAAGAGTAGTCTAATAGAAAGACATGTGGCAATTTTTTGTCAATTTTGTTCAAGCACAATTAGTAGAAGATTGTATGAGCAACTTTTTGGTCTTTGCATACTCGCAGAAAAACTTGCCCAATTAGTGATCTTAAGTCAGGGATATGTAAACTTTTTAAGAGGCGCCCCTTTGTCACACAAACAAAACACATGCACCCTTTTTTTAAATAATCAAAACTTGTCCCCGTCCTTGACGAAACAAATAAAAAAACCCAAGCTTTATCATCATATTCTCCATTTTCATCCGGAATGTAAGTTGAAGACCAAAAAAAAAAGGTTTAACTTTCCATTAACGTCCAAAAATCTACATTTTTGTCCCGATTTCATTGTGAAGACAAAAATATTACCATTGCAGCTATTAATTCAGTTTGCAGGCAGTTTCTCATTCCTTCTCGTGAACCTTCCACACCCCCTACTTAAAAATCCTACTCTTAAGCTATATTATTACAATAAGCTAGTAAAAAAATTCTATAGTGACGTAAAGATCAACAATTTATTGGCCACAAGAGCATGGCTAGAATATAATGTTGTTTGCGGCAAAAACGTAGGAAATGTATTTAAGTAAAGTTCACCATCAAATAAGTGCCTAATCTATGCGCACGGCCGCATATATTACTATCTTGGACTGCAAATTGTGCACCGTTGATGGCTTAGAGCTACATATTTCCCTGACAAATGTGTTAGTACGAACACTGCTTTAGTGTTTCCTTGACTATCCTTTCAGCTTATAACTTCTTTAGGCTGTCAGTTAACCATCGCCACGAATCGTAAAAATACATCTAGAGATAATAATAATGTTGAGGTTTAAACCAACTAATATTATTATTATTATTACGAAGTCATGAACTTATTTTAATAAAATGTATCTAAAACAACATATAAAACAACATGATAATCAGCATTGCTATGCCAATTCAATAAATGAGTGCCAATTAATAACTAATAACATAAACAACATATTCTCATCTTGAAAATTCATTTTTTGCAGACAATTAAAATTTTTTATGAGCTTGAAGTATATATTAGCTCGTGTTATATCGTGAAATGTCTAACAGCTGCTTTTGAAAGTATTGTGCTGTTATTTGAAAAACTACTAATATAAGATGTTTGCTGTGGTGGCGTCACAGATTGTTTAAGGCAATATCATTAACCAAAAAATTCTGGTCCAAGTTCAGCCATTTTACATTTCCCTATTTTAGTCATATCATTGTAATTAAAATGTGTTATACTAAATATTTTTTTGGGGCAATTGTAGCCATAAGGTATCAGGATATGATTAGACAAACGGCTATATTTGGTAGTATTACAGAACAAAATCCCTAAAATTGTTAATCATTTTTTAATTTTTCAATTTGACAAAAAGAATATAGTTTTATGGAAATTGCTTAGCAAAGTCCTCATAAATAACAACAACGTTTCAAGTATTTTATTTATCATATAAATGCAAATTACATCTCAAAATAAGTTGAGATAGCTAGCTGAGTTCAAACTAAATTCACGAGTTCACACAGCTACTGAAGTTGTTTAAAAAACTAGTTCTTCAAGACTTTAATCGTATATCAACTCAGCACCGTTTTCGTTTATTTACTAATTTTTGTTTAGTAAATTGAGTCCTTAAGTTTTGTACAATAAGTCTTTTTCATATGGCCAATTGACATTGGCTTGAATAGCAAGATAGGAAGTGCGGGCGGAATAATCCAATGTGTTAAAACTTTGATTTATGAACAAAAGTAGGGGAGTTTAGTGTTTATCTGCTTAAATCATTCTTTTTTTCCGTGAAAAAAGCATTTTACGTCACATTTCTGATTTGAGTCAAGTTGCTTGCTACCATGAATTCTTTGCTAAAAACAAAAAGTAGCACCAAACCAATACAAAATACTGATAATTTCTATTGTACTATTTTATGAACTATTAGTAAATTTCCAGAATCGGCATTTTTTCAAATACAAAAAAAACTTTTTTTTTTCTTTCAGTTTTATTCAATAAAATCGTACAGACATAATTTAACGTCAGCTGTTTTTTGACGTAAAACTACGTCTGTCTGTGTTTATTAATTGTAACCCATTAATTACCGCTAACTGAAATAAAAATTTTTTTTGTAATTTTTTATGCTAAACCTTTTCTGGCTTAATTACAAAAAATATAAAAAAACTATTAAATAATTTATTTGAATTCCGAGTAAGAAATTGCTCCCATAAAGGAACAACACTTGCTAGAGATAATCGCAATTATTAAATTTAGCTAAAATTACAATTCAACAGTTACACTATAAAATAAAACGTTTTCGCAAGAATTTGACCTTATTTTAAAAAATATGGCGAGTTTGTTTGCACACAAGTACACAAACTCAAGTCTTTTATTGCCAAAACGAGTGTTAGTAACGCTTTATAAGCAGAAACGAATTTACACGATGAAGAGCACAAAATTAAAGATTCTCAAGTTCAGTCTGTTTCTGATCTCTGTCTCTGTACCAGAATTAAATCTAAGACTTGATCTACCTTAATCTGCTAGTCTCTCAATATTTACAATTGATTTGAAAAGTTTAAAGAGGCGATTTAGTTATTATTATCTTTGATGACGATTATCCTTTTTTGGACGTAAATCACAGGATTTCAGATACGTAGATGTATCATTGAAAAAAAGTCTTATGGTTTTGTACATACTACGTATGGGTTTACCAAAGATTTATTGATAGATAATAATAATCTAATTAAAATAATAGCAATCAGAATCCAACATTTCCTCATTTGGTTTGCGAAATTTTTTTATTTAAAAACAAAAAAGCTAAAATATTTCGACTTTCATAAGTGCTCATAAAGGATGTAAAAATTCTTTTTGGCACAATTTAACTATAAACCATAAACAACAATTACATACAATTAAACTAAAATATAATTTACAGCTTTGTCAAGTTTATGCTTACATTGGTACTACTAATTTAATAAGAATCAAATTTAAAAGCAATGAAAAAAGAGATAAAAGGAAAAAAAGAATAAGAATCACATAATTAAATTAGATTTGTTTTAGTAAAAAAGACGAACCGTTCTTATACAATTGTTGATTTAAATTTAATTGATGTTTTTTAATTTATAAAACTTAATGAAATTTGCAATCGTAGTCTGAAGAAATATTTCTTTATAACAACAAAATGATTTATTAAACTATCCGCATCTTTATAATTACAAAAATTGCATTCAATAATATGTTCTTTTATTTTACTCTTGACCAATGAACCTAAGTTGAATATGTTCCTTTGCTATTGTTACCATATAACGCTGTGGTTCTCAACCTTTTTGAACTTGCGGCACATTTTGGGACTTTCTTATAAAATTGGCGGCACACTTGGGCTAGATTTCTAATTTTCATCCCTGAAAAGTAGTGCTTTCTAAAAAGAAAAAAAAGGTTTTTACTTTATATTTGTCTAAAATTTTTTATTATCGATCCAAAATGTAATGTTCTCTAAAAAAATATAAGAGACTACTGTTTTTAAAAAGTTTCTCGACACATTTGGAAATCTCTTGCTGCACATTACAGTGCTGTGGCACACAGGTTGAAAAACACTGATATAACACGTTTACTTACCGATGTAAGTCAGACCCGCATCACACGGGCACGAAAAGCGATAAACAACATTTAATAACAATACGTTGGTGTGTTTGATTTCAAATTCAAATTATTTCAAGTTAAAAGATTTTTTGTTTTTACATAAAAAAATTTTACCAACTAAACGATAAAATGTTAGCTTCTGATTGCAATTATTTACAAATGGATTTTTAAAAATTATCTCGTTTCCTAAAAAAAATAATTTTCTTGTGAATAACATACGGTACATATTAAAAATTTTATATTACTATGTTTGCTTTACAACAAACTGTATAAGAAAATTTTCTTATAAATGAGCTTCTAGAAAATATAAATATTTTATGTTATGTGTTTTTTGTAATACTAGAGATAATCCAGGCGTAAATTTGAAATCTTTGTATAGTATAAAGCCTATAATGACCAATGATATTGACAAAACCATTAACTCAAAAGAGTTAATTTTGGTAGTCTATAAAGAACTGTTTCTTCAAAATTTTTTCCACCATTTCTTGTAAGAAGAAATCATTAGCAATGACAAACTGCAAAAAAAGTTTATATCGGGTTGGAAAACACTGAGCAAGTGAGCACGCAACTAATCTTGCACTTTCTTTTTTCAATTAACCAGGGACGCCATTACTTTTGATGTTTTCCGACCATGTTCTATTGTACAAACTCTGTATAAACCACGTTTTCTTGCAGTTCATCATTGCCAACAATTTCTTCTGACAAAAGTTGGCCAAAAACATTTTTAAAGAAAACAGTCTTTTCAAAGTCAAAATTGAAAGAATTAGTAGTTCCGTCAATACCATTAGTCATTATAAAGTTTTGTACAACCAGGAATTTATATAAAACTGATTTAGCAAAATTGTAATACACCCACAAAATAAAAAAAAACTTTGAACTCACATAAGTTGTTTTATTTAATAGTTCTCAAAAATAGCGCAAGGCAGATGATCTAGACCTACGTACAAGTTGTCGTCGTCGTCGTCGTCGTTTGAAGGGTATCAACTCCAGGCCAGACACAAACAGGAATGGGGCCGAGGGTTTATCCTTTTACTACCCCAGACTGCTGTACTGCCTGGATCAGATGCTGGCAGTGATGTCATTAAGCCAGCATCGAGTTTCGTCATCCAAAACCGTCAGACCTCGTGCTCCATGTGGTGCCCGATGTATAGGGCACGCTGTTAGTACGTGGTCTGCGGTTTGCTCAGAGGTGCCACACTCGCAATTCATTGAAGGAGCGAGACCCCATTTGTGCATGGACGAATGGAATCGCCCAACACCAGTCCGCAGGCGGTTGAGCTTAACCCAAGCTGCTCGGGGTAAGCCCATTCCAACAGGCCTGGCACCGGTCTCGGGAACAAAAGCACGGAGCCTGGAAGCACCTTCACAGTACTCCGTTTTCCATTTGTGATCCATCCATTCAGAGGCGCGGACGCCAAGTCTGGCAAGGTTGTCCAAAAGATTCCGCGCATCTGGCACAAACGGGGGTTTGGATCTTAGTCTCACTTGGCGAGTATCTGATGACCCACTTAAAAGACCATGCAAGATATGATCGGGGTCCAGAGATCCACGGTGAGCCAAGGAGAGTGTCGCTCCCATTCGGCGAAGCTCAGCTGGCTGGATGCCTGAAAGTACAGGTAACTGGTCCGTTGGAGTGGGACGCAGACATACAGTAACTATGCGCAAGGCGTCATTCAAGACACTGTCAATGAGACGAGTATGAGCACTGCGACACCAGACTGGCGCACAGTAATCAGCTGTTGAGTAGACCAGATAGAAGGTGGCTATGCGTAGTGTTTTAGCACCAGCACCCCATCCCGAGCCCTCGAGTCGCCTCAGCAGTGTGACGCGCGAGGATATTTTTTTGCCCAATGCCACTAGATGGTGACGAAACGTGAGCGATCTGTCCTGTTTTACCCCAAGATAAGCAGGGGTTGGACAGAACGGTAAAAGTCTACCGTTGTTGTAGACCTTTAGCTCACGTTTGGTCTCTCTGTTATTTAAGTGAAAGGCTGCCATCACCGTCTTAGTGTGACTGAGCTTCAACCTCCAAGTCTGGAGATACGCTGAAAGTGTGGACATGTCTTGGCTTAAGGTCCCCTCCAAGTCCTTCCAGTTCCCAGAAGAATACAACAATGCTAAATCATCAGCATAACCAAACTTTCTGGGAATCATGGATGGAAGATTGTACGTATAGATGTTAAACAGGAGGGGAGCCAAGACCGATCCCTGAGGAACGCCGTTTTTAAGACGGCGTAGCCTGCTTTGCTTGCTGTCACCGGTGGTAAGGGTGAAACTTCGATTTCGAATAAGCTCCATGATCATTTTGACCATGTGCTTATCCGGAAGTAGTCTCAGCAGCTTGCAGGTAAGGTCACGGTGCCAGACAGTGTCATAAGCAGCTGTCAGATCGATAAATACGGCACCGGCCTTCTTTTTAGCCTCGAAAGAATTCTCGATGTTCTGGGTTAGCAAAACAACTTGATCTACGGTTGACTTCCCGCGTCGGAACCCAGCCTGCTCTTTAGGGAGTAGTGGATCGATTAATGGTTCAACGCGGGCGTAGATAAGCCTTTCGAGGATCTTGTAGGGGACACAGAGCAGAGATATCGGTTGATAACTCTTTGGGTCCCCCACGAGCTTTCCTGGTTTTGTACAAGTTGTGATTGATACTTGATATCTTTATTTGTAATTTTAGTTGATTTATTGCAGCTTCGGCTTTACAGAATTATTAGATAAATTTTAATGTATCAAAATACAAATTTTCTAATTATTAGGATTTTCTTCCAATAAATGTTAGTAATTTCTTACGTATTGTTTTTTGATTGCAAAAGTCCGTCAGTACGTTCAAGTACTAGATCAGGAAAATAGATGCTACTTACTATTTGTGTCAAATTTTTTATTGTAAGATTTATTTTATTTTTATTTACTAACACATTTGAAACTTAATTTAAAAAAATAATAATAAAGCTGTCTGGATTTTAAAGGGTGTCACAAGCTTTACTTGGGAATCAAAAAGGACCAGTTGAATAGAGTAACCCAAATAAAAATGATGAAGTAAAGCTGTGTCTATTTTTTTATTTATTCTAGCTCGAGAAATAGTTTGAAGCGAGACTAAAGTTCTTAATCCAGTTAGTTTTAGCCAAGTACTCGTATGATTTGCAAACTTGAAGGAAACTGGAAGACCTCGTGCTCCATGTGGTGCCCGATGTATAGGGCACGCTGTTAGTACATGGTCTGCGGTTTGCTCAGAGGTGCCACACTCGCAATTCATTAAAGGAGCGAAACTCCATTTGCGCATGGACGAATGGAATCGCCCAACACCAGTCCGCAGGCGGTTGAGTTTAACCCAAGCTACTCGGGGTAAGCCCATTCCAACAGGCCTGGCACCGGTCCGGGGCACAAAAGCACGGAGCCTGGAAGCACCTTCACAGTACTCCGTTTTCCATTTGTGATCTATCCATTCAGAGGCGCGGACGCCAAGTCTGGCAAGGTTGTCCAAAAGATTCCGCGCATCTGGCACAAACGGGGGTTTGGATCTTAGTCTCACTTGGCGAGTATCTGATGACCCACTTAACAGACCATGCAAGATATGATCGGGGTCCAGAGATCCACGGTGAGCCAAGGAGAGTGTCGCTCCCATTCGGCGAAGCTCAGCTGGCTGGATGCCTGAAAGTACAGGTAACTGGTCCGTTGGAGTGGGACGCAGACATACAGTAACTATGCGCAAGGCGTCATTCAAGACACTGTCGATGAGGCGAGTGTGAGCACTGCGACACCAGACTGGCGCACAGTAATCAGCTGTTGAGTAGACCAGATAGAAGGTGGCTATGCGTAGTGTTTTAGCACCAGCACCCCATCCCGAGCCCTCGAGTCGCCTCAGCAGTGTGACGCGCGAGGATATTTTTTTGCCCAATGCCACTAGATGGTGACGAAACGTGAGCGATCTGTCCTGTTTTACCCCAAGATAAGCAGGGGTTGGACAGAACGGTAAAATTCTACCGTTGTTGTAGACCTTTAGCTCACGTTTGGTCTCTCTGTTATTTAAGTGAAAGGCTGCCATCACCGTCTTAGTGTGACTGAGCTTCAACCTCCAAGTCTGGAGATACGCAGAAAGTGTAGACATGTCTTGACTTAAAGTCCCCTCCAAGTCCTTCCAGTTTCTAGAAGAGTGCAACAATGCTAAATCATCAACATAACCAAACTTTCTGGGAATCATGGATGGAAGATCGTACGTATAGATGTTAAATAGGAGGGGAGCCAAGACCGATCCCTGAGGAACGCCGTTTTTAAGACAGCGTAGCCTGCTTTGCTTGCTGTCACCGGTGGTAAGGGTGAAACTTTGATTTCGGACTAGCTCCATAATAATTTTGACCATGTTCTTGTCCGGAAGTAGTCTCAGCAGATTGCAGGTAAGGCCACGGTGCCAGACAGTGTCATAGGCAGCTGTCAGATCGATAAATACGGCACCGGCCTTCTCTTTAGCCTCAAAAAATTTTCGATGTTCTGGGTTAGCAGAACAACTTGATCTACGGTTGACTTCCCGCGTCGGAACCCAGCCTGCTCTTTAGGGAGCAGTGGATCGATTAATGGTTCAACGCGGGCGTAGATAAGCCTCTCGAGGATCTTGTAGGGGACACAGAGCAGAGATATCGGTCGATAACTCTTTGGGTCCCCCACGGGCTTTGTTGGTTTTGGGATCGCGATTACAAGCACTCTTCTCCAGATCTTGGGAATTTTGAGTCGGCACAAACAGGAAGAAAGGAAATCACGTAACCAGCAGCTCCAGCATGGAGTATAAGCAGCTCCAGCATGGAGTATAAGCTCTGAGTAGATGGAATCAGGTCCCGGAGCTTTACCTGGTTTTAAATGTTGAAGGCCAGCAGTAAATTCTCATTGTAAAAAATTGTCAGAGATATTTACTGCGTCTGGTGTTGTGGCCCTTCAAAGGTCAGACACTTCTTGAGAGACAAGTCGAGATGACTTGCGATCAACAGCCTCGTATTTCCCATTTCTAACCAGCTGAGATGCAATAGCATCGGCTGAAACGGGACAGTGACGAGGAGAGTGTCGTGACCTACCAGTAAGTTTGTTCAAAATACTCCATGCTTTTTGACTAGAGTGTGAGAAGTCAATGCTCCGAACTGCCTCGGACCATAGATCCCTCCGCTTTCTGTCAAGCTTGGCAAGCAGAGCTGTAGCAGCCAAACGTGAGTCGTCTCTTTGAGGAGACTGCAGAAAGGTTTTACAGAGGGATTCACACTCTGCATCCCAACACGGAATATAGTTATTCTCAAAATCTAACTTTTACTATATTTAATCTTTCTTTTCTCGATATTTTTTTGACATAAATAATCAGATTTTTTTGTAGCATGAAAGCTTTTAAAAAATTGTGTTGCTTCCCGTTATGTTCTGTTGTCACAACATTCTATTTACTTATTTACTTGAACTACAAATTCAATCCTGTTATCTTTTCCTTAATAAAAAATCATTGTTATTTTTTTAAAAGACCAACAGGAGTTAAAAATTACTAAATATAGTTGTGTGGATTATTTAACTGCAACTTTATTTTGATACATTTCAGAATGTTTTCAACTATAATTGCTTGAAAAACATCACTGTGCAAGGCAGCGTGGTCGAGTGGTTAAAGCGCCGGGCTCGTGACCAACATGGTTTCGGTTCAAAACCCACTCGCGCATTCTGTTATGTCCTTGGGAACGACACTTTACGGCACATTCCCCTGCTTGGTGGTCCTGGGAAGCAGTTCTAAATTACAGTCATATCTCTATTAAATTGCAAGCGGACAGCAATATTTTGGTATCTCCGGAAGCAGGTCGGGGTAATTACCTACCCTATGTATTAGCGTCTCCATCGCTTTCCTGCAAGTCAGGAGGATAAATACAGAGATAAAATAAAAAAAATAATCACTGCTATAAAAAATTTAATAAAAATTCATTAAAAGTTTACGTTAAATAATGCAAAAAACAGGGAAATAATATAAAATTTAAAAAATGCAGGCTTATTTTTGTTTTAGTAAAAAGTAAAAAATTAAAACTTTTAATTTTTTTAAATAAACTTTTCATTAGCTGAACTTTCTTTTTTTCTGCAAGATAACAAGAAAAAGATTAGCAAAACAAACTAAAAAAGATAAAACGGACAAACTCTTGATTCTTTAAGTATTGCTACATAAAATTTTATGTAAATAAATAAATAATTTTTATAGTGCATATTAAATATTTCAAATTAAAAAACTTCTAAAATATTTCAAATTAAAAAACTTCCATTACTTCTTATCCCCGTAACTTAAATTTCTATGTTATCACCAGCAAAAACTAAACTCTATTTTTTGTTTATTAATCCTGCTCTGATACCATGGGGTCAATGTGACCGCAGGCTTATTTGGTAGGCTAAATATTTCAAAAGTTGAGATTATAAGCATTACTCTCGCATCTTATTTTCTTCACAGATTCTTGTTAACTGTTTCCATTCATGCTTTTATTTTTTGCTGCCCCCTTCTTACAAAAAACCTAAGTCAAACTACAAATAATATTACATCATGTATTTTTGATGACTTTGGTTCCTGTTGAAGAAAGAAATGCTGTTCAAAATCAAGTAAAGACCAAAAAGGTCTTTTTTTTGGAATCGAGAGGACTCGATATTTTATAAGTTTAAAACCCGAACTCGTACTTGAAGTATAAATTTAACTTAAGACTCGGATTCGACTCAAATCAAAGCTTCCGAAGATGACTCAAGTCAGACCAGATTGTTGTTGAACTAAGTCTAACTGAAGTCCTTCAATTGTTTCAACTTACAAATGCTTGAATCTTTTCAAATCTGTAACTTGCGGTAGAGGATGCGGTAATTCTGCTCTAAAACGATAGGTTTTTTTATGTAAAATTTTTTTACCAAGTAACATGGAGCAAAACGTTAAAACATTTAAAAACAATGAGCGTGAATGAATTAAATTGAATGACAGTAGCTAACATACGATTTAAAGTTAAGTAACAAGCTTTTTCTTCCACTAAGTCAGTTTTTCTCAATGAAATCATACAGACGAATTTCAAATTCAACTGCTTTTTTTACCTAAAGTATGTTTATCTATGAATAATAAATAAGCGGTGACGACTTAGAGCTACGTATTTCTGTGACTAATATGTTAATACGCACACAGCTTTAGTGTTTCCTTGACTATCATTTCAATTTACTCGTATAATTTCTTCAAGATTTTAGTTCACGATGGCCACGAATCATAGAAATATATTTAGAAATTATAATGATACTGACGTTAAAATTACTTAACATCATCAGGCTATTACGCAGTCATGAACTTGTTTCAATAGAATGTATTTAAAACAACAATATTTCATCAACAAGATCATCGTTATGCCCAAGTCAATAAATGTGTGGAAATTAAGCAACATAATCTCTTTTTGAGAATTAAGATTTTTACAAAAAATGGAGATATTCTTTATCAACTTTAAGTATGTACGTATTAGCTTGTATTTTAATTGCTGGTTATGAACGTATCGTGTTGTAATTTGAAAAACTGTTAATATACTGTAAGACTTTGACAGTGGTGACGCCACAGATTGTTAAAGGAAAAATTATTAGCAAAAATATTTTGTCGGATTTTAGTCATGCTCACAATACTTCACTTTAATGATATGATTTTAATTAAAAAGTGTTGTACTAAATTAATTTTTTGGTATTTTTATGAAATATCAAGATATGATTAAACAAATAGCTATCTTTGATAGTATTAAAGAACAAAATCCCTAAAATTGTTAATCATTTTTTAATTTTTCAATTTGACAAAAAGAATATAGTTTTATGGCATTGAAATTGCTTAGCAAAGTCCTCATAAATAACAACAATGTTTCAAGTATTTTATTTATATCATAAATGCAAAATATATTTCAAAATAAGTTGAGATAGCAAGTTGAGTTCAAACTAAATTCACAAGTTCACACAGCTACTGAAGTTGTTTAAAAAACCAGTTCTTAAAGACTTTAATTGTATATTGACTCAGCACCGTTTTTGTTTATTTAATTATTTTTGTTTAGTAAATTGAGTCCTTAAGTTTTGTACAATAAATCTTTTTCATATGGCGTATTGACATTGGATTTTTTGGAGCTTGATGCTTATCTGCTTGAATGTTTTTTACTGCAAATTTCTAATTTGAATCAAGTTACTAACTACAATGAACTCTTCGCTAAAAACAGAAAGCAGCCCCAGACTAATACAACATACTGATAGTTTCTTCTGTGCTATTTTACAATACAAACTATTATTATTATTATTATTATTATTATCATTATTAGTAAGACCCAGAATTGGTATAGTGTCTTTTCCTTTTAGTCAGTTTTTCTTAATTAAATCATACAGATGTAATTTAACGTCATCTGTTTTTTGACGTAAAGCTACGTTTATCTGAGTTTTAATATATATTAACTGTCACCCATCAATGACGTTTTTAGAGATAAAATATTTTTTTGGTTATGTTTAAGTTAACCCCTATGGACATGAATTTTTTTGACTCTATAAAGTAATAATTTTTTTATAAAATATAGCTTAGCAAATTATCGTTGCATAAAAAATTTTTTGTTGGGCCGCATCGTGTAGTGGGAACAGTAGATTTAAAAATTTGGGACTATTTAGTGCCAATCGGTTTAGGTCTCTAAAACTTACTTTTTTAAAAAAGCTATAATTTGATGTTTTAGTTAAAGAAAACAGATAAAAAAATCTTTTACAGAGAAAAAGTAAATATTTGAAGAATTTACTAATTTTTGAGATTTTTGTTTAAAAATTTGAATTTAGGTAAGAAAGATTTAACAAAACAATCGCATTTATTTACAAAATCCTTCTACTATAATGGTCATACATCATTGCATAAAAGCAATATTATACTAACCTATTGTGCTTTGTTTTCCAGTAAGTACAACTATTAAAATCTGACACACACAGATTTTACACCAAAACTTTGTTTTCATTACAAAAAATCATTCCCTAAAACAGTTTTTTGCTGGTTTGAAAAAGAAATAGATTACAATCGTCACAACGAATGAAATTACGACAGTCAATTTTTTTTCGGTGCACAATTTGCATCTACCACGATCTTGATAAGGTATTTGTGTAACCTGAGATATCAGCACTATTGATAAAAATCCAAAAAGCACTGTTTTAGCCTTTTTTGCTCGTTTTCTACTTCAAAACTGCCCAATTAAATCTATAACAACATCCAAGTGCTTGAAATTTTTAATGTTTTTAACACCCTCCAAAAGAAAATTTTTCTTTCATATATTTTGTGTAAATAATAAATGCGTTTGCATAGCCAATGTCTATAATATCAAAAAATACTAAAAGATAAAGTTTTTTGGGGTATCATCTGCGTTCTACTTTGCAAGATACCTTTAATTGATCCATCAGGTCTGTACCTTTCATACCATTGTTGTTTGTTTTCACTATGAAAGGGCTTTGTATATTTTTTTTCTTTTTTTTCTTTTTATTCTTCGTCGCACTGGTATAGTTGGCATAAAAGAATCTGTCTTAGAAAGAACAATGACTTTAGTGTCCATTAGAATGGAGTGATAAAAATTTTTTTGGAAATTAAATTTTTCTGGGATCTGGATATTTGGCAAATGTTATAAAACTTGGTTTAAAACTATTTTTAACTTATAGCTCACATTGGTGGCCGTGCTAACCCCAAAAATTGTTAAGACGCAACCCAAAATTTAAAAATCGCTCATAACTTCAAAACTACTGGGGCTAAAATGTTGATTTTGGCATCAAATGATGCAGAAGACATAAATTTTTGTCAAACTTAAAACATTGTTTTCTGCATCTGCAACAGAAAACAGCTCATCTTAATATGGACACAAAAATACCCGGTTTACCTCCACCTTCCATGGCTGGAAAATGTTTCAACCAGGTTTGAAAAATAAATTATTGCAGTCATTTAGTGTTGCTATTTTGCTGTTGAAACACATGTTGTTTTCACAGCTAGGCCTCTTTTTTCCGCAACCAAAAAGGATGTATAACCTGCCAATCACGACAACAATATCAAAAAACAATTTGTGTGCCACTGTGACATTTGGTACGTAGGTAGTACATCCCAAAGTTTGCAAAAACGCATTAAGCAACACGTTTCCAGGCCGATCGGAAACCATTATTTTTTTCATGACCGCACTAACCTTTACCGTGCCTGCAAGACAAACAACACCTCTCAAACTATTATCCAGGACTCTGCTATTGGACAGCATCTTTATCAAAACCTTTTCTGTGCCAATCAATGCAGTGATGCCAATTTCTTTATCCTAGCCCGAGGACAAAATGTTTTTCATTTGTCCGCTCTTAAATCTACTTTAATCAAATATTTCGAACCCAATCTATGTCAACACAAAAAATTTCTTTACAGTCTAAAATTTATTCACTAAAGCTTTTTATTTAGCACAATCATATTATTTTTAGTTCTTTCTGACGATTTCTTCGGACGAGTGTCAGATGAAAAGTCTTAGAGGAATAAACACGTTTTTCTGCTAGATAGTCGGTTATTAAAACATAACAAAAAAATTTTGCCGTCTCCAAGCTCCATCGATCCTCAACCAGTTGAAGGAATAATTGGTCTGATATTTTTTTGTCTGAGGATCCACCCAGTGATGATCAGCCTGTAATAGGTAGATCAAGCCCGCAAATAAAGGATCGTTTGATCCGGGCGATGTCTGCTAATAACAAAAAAAACGTTTGCCTCCTTTAAATCACATCGTAATATATAGCTATCCTAACTACATAGGATTCTTGAATAAGTTTTTTTTAGTGCTAGGTTAAAATCCGGTCCAGATTTATTAGGAGGCATGTTCAAAAACTACGTTTACTCCATTATAAAACTCATTTTTGTAATTTTTGTAAAAATCATGGCTGATTTTAATTTTTATTTAAACTTTTTACTAGTTTTTTTATGAAATAAAATTCAATAATTCAGATTTAAAATAATTGTTACAGATTATTTGGTAGTACGAAGTGGCGGAGGTTAGGCAGATATTGCGCTTTAAAATTTGTATAACAAATACATTTTGTTAAATGTAACTTTACAGTAATAAAATCTCAACCATAATCAAAACTGATAATGTTTATGCAATTTTCATTTAGACGAAAGGTCACCAAATTTGTTCAAAAAGAGACCACATAGCAAATGACCATGATGACATGGCTACTTATCGGTTGCAAGCATACAAAACGGCTCGGAAGACATTTTTGTCTTCAACCAGTTATAAGTAAAAAATTATTCTAATGCAGAAAACTTGGAGTTTTGTTGAGAGTGCGTTTACAGCCTCTTCGAAAATTTGCTCTTCTCTTTTTTAAATTTTGCTCTTTCTTTTCAAAACATTTTCCGGCGCCTATGACTTTTTTGTAAATTATTCCACCATGAGTATGCTTACTTCTCCTCAAAACTAATTGTAGTAATGTCATTACAATACCAGTGACATTTTAGAGCAGGCAATAACTGGAGTGTCAACAGAAAAAAACTCCAGAGCTGGAGCTAAAGCAGTTTCAAACTAATATCTGCTCCAAGATCCTGGTAGTAACAGTCCTGTAAATTTGTAGAAAATTATAATTTTGATATGATAACGTTTTTTTAGTTTACTGTTGATTGCTCTAAATACAAACCATATTTTTCGTAAGTAAAAACTAAAACTCATCCCATCATCAACTTGAAATTGTAAGGCTTTCATTATGTAAATATATGACATAATTCCTGGAGAAGTTTATACGAAATTTAAAATCACCGCTTGAGACTCATTCTCCACAACTGATTTATCATAGGACAACAATAATCTAAAACGTGAAAAAAACTATAAGTAAAAAAAAAATGTTTTTCTTAATATTTAAAAAATTCAAATGACCTACAATTGGAAGTTTTTACTTTTAACACTTGACTTTTTGATGTTTTTTTTGGCAAGCAGTTGATTTTTTAATTGGCCGACAGCCCGTGGTTAAAATTAAACAGTTAGTGCGCTTTTAGAAATCGGCGAAAATTATCAAACTCCAAAAGAGACAACAAATTAATTAAACTAAACTTCACTAACATTCATACATCTAGGGAAATCATGTTGGCAAAACAAATCAAGAAATGCATTGAAATTTTTTATAATGTTTTGCATTTCTTTTAAATTAAGCTGTAAATTTTTAAAAAGTTTGCAAATATTATGCGACTTAAAACAAATTTGGGAGGATAGAATTTTTTTACGCCTTTTAAGGACTATTTCCAACTAATCAATAACCGAGATTGATTAACCCTTAAAACACTGGCGCCGAATTTTTTGCAGATCAGCTGTGCAACGAAAAAAGCCTAATTTTGGATGTTTTTACTACTTAAATAAAATGAAATCAATAAATAAAAATGCATTAAAAACAATATTTACTTATCGTGCTACACTACTAGGTCATGCATCATTCCAGTAATCGAGCATTAGATGGTATTAGTTAGGTTTGAAAATGGGGGAATTAGACCTACCCCTCCAAGGTCATAAGCACACAGTACAAAATCGGAAGACATTTAGTTTTTATACACAAACACAAATAATATAAATTATAATAAATACATAACAACAAAAATAGATACAGAAATAATCAACGATGGTGTTACAATCAAGTGATAGCCTTACAATCAGGGGAACCCCACTGCCAAAAAATAGGGTGGCTACTTTTAAGTCTTCAAGGTCAGTTCAAGTTCAATATACTCAGTAAAAGTTCAAGTTCAATACCCGGGACGTTCAGTTCACTTAATTTAAATTTAAGTGCTCGTTCAGTTTATATACTTCAAATTCAGTTCAAATTTAGTTCGCATTCAAATTCAGTCAGTTCAAGTTCATTGAGTTCAAATTCACTTAGTTTAAGTTCAATATACGGGACGTCCAATTTACTCAGTTCAAATTCAAGTTCTTTTTCAGTTCATTCAGTTCAAATTTAATTTGATTTCAAATTCATTCAGTTCCAATTCATTCAGTTCAAGTTCAATATACGGCACGTGCTTACGTCATCAACCACACGTTGACACATAATTGTGCCAGGCAGTGATCACGCGGGCGAGCGACTGTAGCAATTATACGTCACTCGCTAGAATGCTGCAGCAGTTATCGGTTTTGCAGCATTTAGCGGCTCAGCGGTCATCGGTCATCCGCCGATAAGCGGCTGAGGCAATCATCGGTGCTTTAAGGGTTAAATTCATAACCATTAAATGATATATCAAAATTTATAGCATTAATCAAAAAAAGGGCACTTACTGCTATTCAATGTAACTTCTGTTTCATTTTAAAACAAACTTAATAACTAAGATAAATTATTTTTATTGGTAAAAAACAATTTTATGTTGTTTGTATCAAAATTAATTTACAAGTACTTGCTCTTTGCAGTAAAAAATTATCTTTTAAAGTTTTAAAAAACTAAGTAAATATTTAACAAGCTTTAGTAATTACAATTCAGGTTTTAATCTTCTAAAATGTTTTATATTTTTTTAGATTCATATTATTGAACTCTGTGATTACGATATAAAACTGCAGAACTTGTGTCAAAAATTATCAAGGATGGAATTGAAGAGATGAAGCTTGCCAATTGTAATTTAACAAAACAAGGAATTGCTACAATAGCAGGGAAAATTACGAACTTCACAAACCCTGTAAATATTTTCATTTTGTCTCAAAAATAATTAGTTTCAATTAATTTGAATAAAGATTATGCTTACCCCAAGTTCAATCATTAAGGAAAAAATCAATTACTAGCGAAATTCAGAGTTACGTTAAATCCATAATTCATTTAGAGAAGCAGGTTTTAATTCAAGTAAAAAAATATCTTCTACAATTGGTTTAATCTCATGTTCTATGAATCTATGTCAACCGTTTTTTAAGTAATATACGTCATGACAAAAAAAAAATACGCTCATCGAGACATTAACAAAACAAAATTCTATTGGATTAGACTTCCTGATACAATTATTTGTCATCTTTCCAGCCACAAATTTACCTCTGTTGAAAGAGATATCCTAAACAAAGATTGAAAATTTGGTATTTTCTAACATGTTTAAACCAAGTTTGAAAATCTTTACCAAGAACTTCGGCCTTATTCCAATCAAAATCAACGGTCTGAGTTTAAAAGAATTCTATATAACATATATAGCAAATACAAATCTAGTTTCTTTTATTTGAAAAAAAAATTATGTGCATTCATTACGCAAAAAAGAAAAAGAAGTTCGTAGAAATTAAAAAAGGATAAATCTATTTTAATTTGCAAACCAAATGAATGACAAGGTATAGTAATTTAAACAAAAAGTTTTATATAACAAAAATCAAGAAAAAGCTTGCAAAACGAAATGAAATTCAAACCAGTAATTATTGATGACAATTTAATCAATCTTTTAAACGTTCAAAACTTTCTACACCGCTGAATAAAAAACTATAATTTGAAGAAAGAAATTACAGTACAATCTTTGTTTAGTTTTGATGTAAAAAGCTTATTTACAAATATTCCCTTTAATTTTATATTGAACTTAATTTTTGGAAAAGCTGTTTACAGACAAATTAACAACAAATCATGGATTAAATAATACCCAATTTTGAAAACTACTCTTATGGACCACAACTAACGCAACCCTCCACAACAACTAACAAAAATTATATAAACAAATAAACGGTGTGGCTATGGGCTCTCCTTTGGCTCCAGCTGTGGCAGACATCTTTATGAACTGGCTTATTGATGAGGTTCAACAGAAAAAAAAATATTTCTTTCACTATTTAACGATACGTAGATGACCTGTTTTTGATTTTCGATAATCAAATTGAAATTAAGATTAATTTAAATTTATTCATTTCAATTCATAAAAATATTACTTTACAAAAGAATTAGGAGAAAATAATCATCTTCCTTTCCTAGATTTTAATATTACAAAAACTGAAGACAATATTGAAAGTACTGTTTTTAAGAAGAAAACTCACACAGGATTATACGATACAAACAAAACTTAGTTTTAACATTACTCGAAAAAGCATTTAAAATCTGCAGTAACTATAAATCAATTCATAAAGAATTTTTAAATATTTCCGTTGCACTTCAAAAAAACGGATTTCCCAATTCTTTTCTTGACAAACAAGTTTCAAACTATCTCATCAAAAAGTTTTCTAATCGATTACCGTAAAAATTAATAGCCAACCTACTTAAAAGGATCCATTAGCTCTTTTTTTTATTAAATTACTTTTTTTTGAAAACATTTCGCAACAAATTTAAAAAAGAAATTACTATCTTTTTCAGAAAAATATATCTTAAATTTTAAATTCATTCTAGTGGAAGAGACTTTTGATATTGGAAAATATTTTGCTTTCTAATATGTGATATTTAATAAAATAAACAATCAGTGCTTCGTCGATCAAATGTTGTCAACAAAATTATTTATAGCTGTGGCGATACATTGGACAGACAAAAAGAAACTTCGAAATCCGAATAAAAGATCACAATCCCGGACTTTTCAAAAACAATACGGACATCTCCGAACATTTAATCGAATTGATTTTACGTTGATATTTTGGCACAGTCAGAAAATTGGCGTAAATTATTAAAGAAATTTTATTAATACAAAATAATTGATCAAAGTTTGGTCCCTTTATATTTATTTAACACGTAATTCAATTTGTTTTTTTTTCTTCTTGTGACGTAACAGTGATTAAAGGTTTTAAGTTTTGTTTTTTTTAAAAAACTATATTTGCCTTGGACAATGAGAAAAGTCACCATGTAAATAAAGTATTTTCAACAGCATTGGCTCTTTACTTTTTGTTGATAGCTCCACTATGTTTCAGATATTTTGCTCCAAAGTTTTATTTTGGTTATGTAAAAAATTAAAATCTTTACAACTACCTGTATTTGTTTCCCGTACTAAAATTTTATTTTCAACTTTTAGAAAAACTTGATTGAATATTCGGCGACTTTCATAAATTACAATCCAAATTTTAATCTTCCATAATATTTTATATTGATTTAGGTCAAGTCAATTGTTCTCAGTGAGAACAATATCGATGATGAAACTGCAGAATTTATGTCGATTACTGTCAAGGATGGGATTGAAGAAATCGACCTCTCTCGTTGCAATTTAAATAAAGAGGAAATTGCTACAACAGCCGGAAAAATTTCAAAATTTACCAGACCTGTAAATATTTTTATTTGATTTAAAAAGTAAAAGAATTTTGTTGCTACAAAAATATCTTATTTGTTTTGAATTATCTTGTGCAGGTCATCAAATATCAAATACTTTCTTTTCTGAACTTTTGACCTTTTTGTTAATTTCTAACCACATCTTGATGCTTTGTGTTAAAAGGTAGAATTTATTGTCTAAAGTTTGTAAACTCATGACAAAATTAAGTTTTAAATTTTTTTGCAGCTAATCTTTTACGTTCTTTTCTGATGTGCTCTTTTCTGGTATTTGCATCTGTTTGGTTCTACTAATTGCAATTGTTCAATTAATTGCAATTCTGCCAAAAAAATATTTACAAGTTTCAATGATTGTTTTACTTATAGATATAATTATAGTTTACTTATAGTTTTACTTATACGTTAGTTTCTTTTAAAAACAAACTAAAAATTTATTATCTAACTGGCGCAATACCAGACGAATCTACGTAAACATAGTATCGTACCTGCAACATAGAAAAAGTTTGTTTCTTTTTCCTGCCTGCTGCTGTTTTCTTTTTATATTTCAGATCATCGTCGATATCAATTCAAGAATTCAATTCTACATGCACCTGAAACAATCGTTTAATCCCAAATTGTATTAAACTAGTCTTGAAACTCGACAAACTTTTTTTTTTCCTAACAATTGACCAGATAAAAAAGTTTAATGCCAGCAGAGTCTTAAAATAGACTCATATTGGAACTTTAAATAATGCGTTTAAAGAATTTTAAACAAAAATAAATGTGTTACAAAAACAAGTCTTGTCTATAAATATGTTTCTCTTGGGTATGAGTGTAAACTGCATCCGGTTGTAAGCTTATCAACTGATAAGTCGGGATGAATGAGGATACCCAATTACAACTTCCTCCAGGTCACCCTTGGGCAAGGTATAGTACCTGAAAGCCTCTCTGTTCTGGGTTTACATGCCAGCAAATAATATTATAATAACAAAAAAGGCTGTCTTAATTTTTTTTTGTTTTTATGCATTTTTTTTATCGTTTTGTTTTGTTTTAGGCATTTTTTATTTTTTTTATTTTTTATACTCGTATATATTTTTTCTCTAGGTGGTGCAACCATGCAAGCCGTTACCTTTGCTAGTGTAGTTTATTGAGTTTTTGCATGTTACAACGTTGTTTCGTTTTATTGCATGTCCCTTTTTCCGTAGTGTAATTACGTTGATGTAAGTATTTTGTTCGACAAGTGGCGGAAACAAAAAAACGACTGAACTGAACTGAAATAATGTATTTTGTAAAAACCAAACTGTAAGGCAACCAACTAGAAAAAAGTAATGTGAAACTTCTTTCCAGAACGAAATTACATGACTTTGCCAGAAATTGAATGTCAATCATATCGAAGCTTCGTACCCTTCCCTTATGCTTAGATTTAACTTGTTATTTTACTGTTAATTTCGAGTTTTAACTTGACAAACAGACAATGTTTCGTAGTAAATATTTTTAATATTAATTGTAAATATTTTTAATATCCTCAGAGCAACTTAAATTTAAAACAAAGGCATTATGACGTTGATCTTAAATTTAATTTTATTTGAACCATCAAATATTAAGCTAAATTATGTTAATAATACCACGGAAAAAATAATTAATTAATAAGCAACAAAGAAATAAAGTTATTTTTACTAAAAATTCATTACCAAATCCAAAAAAAGGTTAACTTTAAAGCACAATTCCGTAAAGATTGAAATTATTTTCAATTATTTTGATGAAGCCTAAGTATGGCCTAAAGTAAACTAAAATTCATGAGTAGACAATATTTTTGTTAAAAAAAACAAGACTTTTTAAACATTTTTTTTTACTTATTCTAAATATTTTACTTTATTTACGATATTTTCATATTGATGTAAGTATCAATAAAAATTAAATTATCTATCAAATATTATCAAAAATAAAAAATTAGATTAAATTTTTGACGTAATTTATTGATAGCTTTTTTAATTGTAATGGCTTTTATACCAAAATTACGTTAAGTTACAAAAAAGTGATTTCAAATTACTAACTAAATAAAAAAATTTACTCAGGTTAACCTCTTTGATATTCGTCACAACAAGATTGGAGATGCTAGATTTGCTGCAGTTGCTTTGTGCTGTGATAAGATAGATAAGCTTCATATTGGTTGTTAAAAAGATAAAGAGTTGTCGATTAATGGCGTGATTGATTTGCGCAATGCCATCCAGAACCAATTATCTCCCGTGAGTCTAGTTAAATTTTTTGTTAGCTTTAAAATTTGTTAAATATTTTTTCATTCTCAAACAATTTTGTTAAATTACTGAGTTTTTTATTTTGGGTTTTACCAAATGCATCAGAAATAAAAGTATTTTTATAACATTTTGAAGTATTTGTGGGAAACACATGCAGCGTTGCATTCAAATAAAACTTAGGGCAAATTACTTTCAGAATTCCAGACATTTGCTTTTGGTTGACATTTTTTGAAATTGTTGTTCTTTATTTGTAAAACACTAATTAGTTTTGAGTTATCTAAAAAGTTTTTAAGAATGTTTTTAGTTTATGAAAAAAAATTTTGAGAAATTGTGTTTTTATTTTTTTTATAGTCCGAATCAATGGTCCTAACTTTATTTCTTTTTACGTATTTTATCTTTATATTTATTGTTGTACAATCGCACTACATTTTATCAGTATATAATCTGAGTAAGTTTATTTTATTTACTTAATAATTTAAAAACATTTTTTGTAGCTTAATGTAATTTTGTTATCGTCGTCGTTTGGAAGGTCATGCACTCCAGTTCAGACACAAACAGGACTAGGGCCAAGGGTTTATCCTTTTACTACCCAAGACTGCTCTACCGCCCGGATCAAATGCTGGCAATGATGGTGTTACGCCAGGATTGAGTTTTATCATTCAAAACCGTCAAACCTTATGGTCTATTATGCGGTGCTTGATGTATGGGGCACGTTATTAGAACGTGGTCTGCGGTTTGTTCATTAAGTTAAACGACAAACGGCCTTTTCAGGATGGGAAAACATTTATTATAATAACAATTAATTCAATAACAAAACAATAGAAATTTTATACGTACAACTGAATAAAATATGCTGAATTTTTTCCAAATTCTTAAACTGTGAAAAAGACAGTTTTTTGAAACTGTAAAGTTAATCAATTGTTTATTTCAGGGTTTCTGATTTTATTTTAGGGTTCAGAGAGAAACCCTGAAATAAAACCAGATGGTAAACCAGATAACTACTTCTACTGTTTGCATCAAACAGTTAGCAAGTTTTTGAATAATGCAGATGTTAACTCTAGCAAACAACGTAATTATGCAACAAGCAACCGTCGAATTGAACCAAGAGCAAGTACTCAATACCAATTACTTCACCGATACTTAAAGTTTAATCCAAGATAAATCAAAAACATGCTAACCAAGCTTTTATCAACATGCTAAACATGTTTGACATAATATATTATTCATTTTGTCGTAAAGTAAAGTTTTTTTTGGGCCAGTTTATTTCGGCTCCAGTACCGAGGGTGCAACAAAAAAGTTTTTCATAAACAAATTTTAATTTTTTCTGAAAAACGCTTGTTTAGAGTATGTACATATATGTGTTACTATGGTATTGGTACGTAATTAACGCTGGTTACCAACAAATCGATGTAGAGGTGGGTAAATTATGACCCATGGTCTGTGGTTAAATTTTTGAACCCATCCGTAACGAAGATTGATAAAGTTTATTTTTCTGTTGTAATAACCAAAAAAGTTTTCACTTGTTTAAAAACATTTAGAATTAAACTCCTCATCACGTCACAAATAACATCAATTGTTCGGCAGGCGGAGTGAACATGTCGTCGTAAAAGTTAACTAAATTTTTATTCACAAAAAACAACACTAACATCTAAAGAAAAAGCAAAGATAATCATTTATAATAAAACTAATCACATCGATCTAATAATCAAATGTCAGTTATGTATTCCAATATATTCACGTCGATTTATTGATCAAATGTTTGTTATTTATTTAAACATATTCATGAGTTTATGACTTCGTTGGAAACACTTTTTCAAATTTTTAAAATTCGTTCCGACTCGAAAGAATCAAGTGCGTCGGCAGCGTGGTTGAATGGTTAGAGCACCGGTATGGTAATTGATATGGTCTCGGTTCAAAACCTACTTACACCATTCAGTTGTGTCCCCTGCTTGTTGGTTTTGGCAAGCAGTTCTAAATTAAAGTAACATCGCTGTTAAATTTTAAGAGGACAGCAATATCTAGGGATTTCGGGAAGCAGGTTGGGTTAATTGCTTACCCTACATATAAGCGCCTCCGTCGCTTTCCTACGAATCAGGAGGGTAAATATAAAGATAAAAATAAAAAGTGATAAATAAAAAATGATGATTTTTTACGAAATAAATATGTAACAGAAATAAGAATTTTAAAAAATGTAAAATGCCCGAAATCAAAAATATTTCATAAATTCTAATTAACTATATAGAACCACTCTGATTCAACCATTGTTGAGTATTCTGTAATAATCACCGTTTAGGAAAGATTTCTAAAAAAAACCTCGGATCTTATATTATATATTCGGTAAAAATACTTTCTATTTTAACAGATGGAATACTTGAAAATTGTTTTTCCAAAGAAAATACAAGAGAAAGTTGAAAAGGAATTACAAGTTCTTCGAAATGAACGCAAAATAGATAGAATAGAGATAAATGTTCATTACAAGCAAATTGTTACTCCTGAGGTTCATGAAAGATTAAATAAGAGATTGAATAAGAGTGTTCCTGAAGAGATTAAACAAGAGTTCAATGTTATTTAATGTCGGCAGCGTCGGCAGCGTGCTCGAGTGGTTAAAGCTTCGGGATCGTGATCAACACGGCCCCGGTTCAAAACTCACTTGAGCCATTCTATTGTTTCCTTCGAAAAGACACTTTACGGCACTTTCCCCTGCTTAGTAGTCTTGGCAAGCAGTTCTAAATTACAGTCATATCTCTATTAAAATTTCAAGCGGGCAGCAATATCTTGGCATCTCCGGAAGCAGGTCGGGGTAATTGCTTACCCTATGTATAGTGCCTCCGTCGCTTTCCTGCGAGTCAGGAAGATAAATATAGAGATAAAATAAATATAAAGCACCTACCGGACGACTAATAAGTACGATATGCAGTAGCGGATAAATTACTAGCGGATAGCAATATCTTGGCATCTCCGGAAGCAGGTCGGGGTAATTGCTTACCCTATGTATAGCGCCTCCGGCGCTTTCCTGTGAGTCAGGAAGATAAATATAGAGATAAAAATAAATAAAAAAATAAAATTAAGAGTCAAATTTGCTTGTTTTATTTGCGCACAAATTTAGTAACTTTTTGTAAATCTAAATATGTGTTTTTGTGAATTTGCAAAGTTGTAAAAGTAAGATTGGTTGTGATAATTAATGCTTTTTAATATTTTTAGATATAAAATTTTATTGAAAATTATTAATTGTTTTTAAAAAAGTGTTGTTGTCTGTGTACTACTGGAGTTTATCGTTAAACAGTTTGCTTTGATTATACGTGTTCAATATTTCTCGTAGTTGCTATACAATAGAGCCAACTGTATAAAACGGCAGTTAAATTTTTTATTCTTTGGGTCAAAACATTGCATAATTAAAAATTAGTTGGTTAGTACGTCTAAACTTTACAATATAAACCAATTATACTTTGTTTGATAATGTAAATTTTTTTCTTGTTAAACAATAACACAATTTTTGTATTGCAACCTCGATCTAATATTGCAGTTTGTATTTAAAACAAAAAAATAAAGCTTTTCAACTTTGATATCCTTCATCTTTATGCTGGTTTGATTCAATTTTACTGGTCTAGTAAGTCCAGTAAAATAACTTGTCTTTTTTAAAGTTATTCAATATTTCGTTATTGTCAAATAGTATTATTTACTAGCTGAGTTTGTTATTTTATATTCTACGTACTAAATTCATTACAAGTAAAAATATTTTTATGTAATTTTGATTGAACGCGTAACACTAATGCAGCGTTGCACTTGAATAATAGTTAAATCAACTTATTTGCATAAAGAAAACTTTTTGTATTTAGGTTGAAATTTATTATTTATTTTTAAAAATTATTATTTTTCTTTACACTGCTAAGTAGAAGAAAGCGATAAACCATAGCGAGTTATTTCGTACACAAATATCTTGGATTTTGAATCAAAATAAGCAAGAAGTGTAAGATTTATTTGTACTTTACTTCAAAACAGTTATAACCAAGTCTATTATTTTACTATGCTTTTAAAAGTAATCTCTTAAAAATATTGTTATAGTTTGTATAAACTGGCTTGTTTTTGAGTTATCAAGTTTTTTTGTAAGTCTTTTTTAGCATATAAAAAAATTTAATAGTACTTTAAGATCATTAAATATTTTATCTAATCAAAGATCAATAAATACTTAATTTTTTTAATATCGCAGCGTTTTTTTCGAATCCGCTGCCTAATCGATTGTTTATTTGACTTTTAAAATAAGATTTTGTTTTACAATTTTTCATTGCCGATATGACAAGAAGATAATTTACAAGATAAATCTTTAAATATGTTAAACAAATTTTTTTAGCATTTCGACCAAGCTTGATGTCATATCTTTTTCACATTTTTGAAATTTAAGTTTTCTCACATTAGTTGCAGTCGTGATCGAGTGGTTAGAGCAACGTGATTGGGATAAACATGGGCTTGGTTCAAAACCTACTCGCGCCATTCTGTTGTGTCCTCGATAAAGACACTTCACGGCATTTTCCTCTGCTTGGTGGTCTTGGAAAACAGCTCTAAATTTTAGTAAAATCTCTATCAAACTAAAAAAATAATAAATTTCAAGCGGACAGCAATGCAGTATCTTGGCATCTCCAGAAGCAGGTCAGGGTAATTTCCTACCCTATGTATTAGCGCCTCCGTCGCTTTCCTGCGAGTCAGGAGGATAAAATAGAGGTAAAATAAAATAATAAAATAAATAATTGGCCGCGTTTAGAGTAGGCCGTCGCTGCTGATGCCAAAGCAATGCGTAAATCTGCTCTATCTCTGGCCTACTCAACAGTTGATGCAACTGCTTTGGTGCTGCAGTGCACACACTTGCCGCATGAACAATGTTTGGAATGACGCTTTCCACAATGTCACTAAATACCTGTGTCCCACTCCAACGGACCAGTTACCAGCAAGCTGAACTTTGCCAATTTCCGACTAAAAGTGGTACTCTCTTTTGCTAATTATAGCACTGTTAATGCAGACTCGATTTTAGTCGAGGTTAAATTTTTTTAACTAAAGGTAATTTTCGCGCCAATATCTTGTAAATCAAAAGTTGCTTTATTTTTGTTGCCTTGCGCAATTGTTTTTGCTAATCACATCATCTAAAGTTGTCTTTTCAAGCCAATTTTTTTAGATTAGAAGTTGTTTTATTTTTACCCCTACGTAATTGTTTTTGACAATAAGATCATAGAAAGTTTATTTTCCCCCAATATCTCATACATCAAAAATTATTTTATTCTCTATTGCATTACGTAATTATTGCCGATAATGACATCATTTAAAATAATTTTCCCGCTTCGTCTTTTTCCACATGATCTCTTAGTATAAATAGTCGGATCTTCGTGAGCCATTCTCAAATCGAACGTAATGGTCATTCTTCTTTGGAGATTGTAAAGTGGATTTCGTTAGTAAGTGTTTGTCCGTTGTTTTAATTTTTGAATTTGTGCTTATTTCTCTTTTATAATTTGTAATATAGAAAACCGTATCCATCCAAGGTGCGCGTATTTACATATATCCCAACTTTACATATAGCGACAAGTTAATTTCTCCGCAATAGGCACTTTAAGTCGAAGTTCGAGTGCGGCGTCACAACCGCAAACCACGTCTTAACAACGTTTTCCATACGTTGGGCGTCACGTGGAGCACGAGCTCTGACAATTTTGGATGAAGAAACCTAATGTTGGCTCTTACTCCATCGCTGACAGCATCTGTTTCGGGCAATACAGCAGTTTGGGAAGTAAACGAATAAACTTTCCGTGCCGGTCCTGTATGTGTCTGACTTTGAGTGGATGTCTTATCCATACGAAAACTTGAATGACTCCATTTTCGAAACATAATTTGGTTATCCGATTGTTAGAAGTGAGGGCGTTTTTTGTATATTTTTTAATCTATTCAGGAGCTACTATGTGTAAGTGGGGGGGGGGGCTTTAAATGAAAATTTAGATGAGTGCCACACTTCATTCATAATAATTTTAATCATAACGATGTAGTTTATTCCTGTTCAAAATAAATTGTAGTTTTATTATGAAATAATAATTGCGTGGCCTTGAGGCGCTGCTCTCAAATTAGGTGATATAACGTTCGATTCGCTTTCTATTGCTTGATGCATATACCCTTTTTTTCTTTTCGCCCGACAGTAATGACGTTATATGTTTTGTCCAAGTGCCACTATAGCTCGCTAATTGTAGAATGTTCGCGTATATGCTATTTGGCTCGAGCAAAGGCGTTTTCCCTAGAGAGTTTAAGAATGGTCTAGCGTTTGCGAATAATTGTTGGCACGTGACTTTTATCTATATATATATAGCTCGCTCGATCACAATCGCAATGGCACGCAGATAAAAAAGAGAGACGACCACGAAGACGAAAACGAAGTAAACGAGAGAGAGATAATTTGAGACGACTTGAGAGACGGCTCGAGTGAAAGTAATTTGGTTTGGGCGCAGAACGTGCCCCATTAGATTTTGTATCGGCTGACGATTGTTGAATTTATTTTGTGCCAGTGTTTTGGAGTTCTATTCTACGGAGGTAGAACTATTTGTGTTGGCTGAATCAAGTTATAGCGTTGATTTCGCTTTGCAGTTTGGCAAAGCGTGGAATAGAATTTTTGTCGGTCGTGAATTTTGTAATACATTCGTTCTTATTGGAGACAGTGGTCTCTGTTTGTCTGTGAAGAAGAGTCTTCAACGAAACCAATCCGAGCTTTCGTTTAAACCAGCTGTATAAAAGCTTCAGGCTCATAGCAGACTAGTTCTTGAGCCCGAATAAAATAAAATTTAGACCCAGCTTTATTTCAGCGCAGGTATTCGGGTTACCTAGTTCAACTGATCCTTTAGGATTCCCGAGCAAAGTCTGTGACAATGAGGTCCTTAAAAAATATGGTATCCATATAAATAAACATGTTGATACTAAAAAAAGCAGTTTTTTGAGCTCCCCCCATATAATAAGTGTAGTAAATTTCTATGGGAGTACAAAATATTCAAAAACAGCGAAGTTTGATTTAGAGCAATAATATTTCAATCAAAACAACAAACCACTTTTGAATGGTACAGACCAGGGATGTCCATCCTGCGGCCCACAGCTTACTAAAATTTTTTAGTTATATTTTCATAACTGCATCGAATTTGATGTTACTGCTGTCATAGTATAGAGAAACAAAATGGATACGTCAGTTGATTGCTGCGTCGAGTAACGTCCAATAAACTGATATATAAAAACTTTCGTGGGAAGAGTTTATCATAAAGACGCTGCCCCAAAATTATTTATTTATTTTTTTCATATATGTTAAACAGTTATCGAAATTTTTTATATCATACAAGAATTTTAAAAAATTATTACGAGAGAAATAGCAAAAAGAAAAAAAGTGTGCTACGTCCCCCGGTCTCCCCTACTGTTGGCAGGCAAATAATTGATCTGTCTGGTGACATTCTGTTGCGCGGAGTCTCGAAAATTCAGAATTCAATTTGTTTAACATTTTTGCAATCTAGATTGAGAAAACGACAAATGTAGCAGCTTAGCTCAACTTTGCGTCTTGGTACGTTATATATATAATAAGCATCTGGAAGATAAATTCTTGTTTTGTGAAACCCTTAGCACCAAAGCAAACGAAAGGGAAATATTGGACAAAGTGGACAGATTTTTTGAGGCGCATTGTATTAGGTGGGAACATGTTATTGGCGGGTACGTCGACGGTGCTCCAGCGATGCTTGGTTACCGTTTCGGTTTGGTAAAGGAAAAGTCTCCAGATGTAATTGGTACACACTGCACTTTTCATTGTCAAGCACTAATACTTAAAACCATGCTTGATGATTTCAAAAGTGTTCTAAACAACCTGATTAAGGCACTGAATCTTATTGAAGCAAACGCACTCAATTCCTGCCTGTTTGCCGATTTATGCAAAGGAAGTAATTACGAATTTAAAACTCCTTTTTTTGCATTCGCATTTGAGATAGCTTTCAAAAGGAAAGGTACTGAAGAGAGTTTTTGTTTTACAAAAAGAAACACAAGAATTTCTGTTTAAAGCTACAGCTAAACAAATAATGTACAAAAAATTATTGGACGACCGCTTTCTGACATGTCTATCGTTTCTGGTGGTAGACATCTTTGAATCCGTGAATTCTGTCAAATTAGCCTTACAAGGAAGAGAAATCGCCGTTCTCCGTTGTCATGAAAAATTGACTGCTTTCAAAATGAAGTAAGCACTATAGCATTCAAAATTGGATAACAAGATCTTTGCTCCATTTGCACATCTAGACCTAAATACATTTTTTGTTGGAAACGGACTTCACGTGGCTGACGATATCCTTGACGTGATGAAATATCTCGATACTTTCTCAATATACAGAGATTTAAAAAATATAACTCCTTCATCAGCAATTCATTTGTACTCTCCGTTAGCGATCTGTTTTCAGAGGACAACTTGGTTCAGGAGCAGTTTATTGATTTGGTGAATGATGGGAATGCAAAATACTTTTTTTGTGAAATGTGTTGCCGTGACTTTTAGATTCTGATGACGTCATACCCAGATAGTATTTTACGTTATACGTCCTTACAGCTAGGCTAATTTTCTTTTTTTCACATTTCCATAATACAAGTTGAACTAAACGCCAAAGCCAGCCAGTCGATAGAGAAAAACTAATAATTTGTTACTTAACAAAGTGACAAATCTGTTAGATAACCTGATAACCCCTTAATAATATTTTTACAGAAGAAGGTTGTTAAGTTACCTTGAGTTTATAAGTGGGTCGTGGTATGAAAAAGGTTAAAAATCACAGAACTAAACAGATAAGCGATAATTAGCCCTAAAATAAAAAATTTTCATTTTAAAGTGGTGGTCAAAAATTATATTTTAACTGAATTGTCAAGTAATGAATAAAAAAAAAGCATCACTTGCAGTAATGGCCTTAGGGTGATTTATATAAGAACTGTTTTCCGGCTTAATAGTAAATCTCAAATTGTGTATTAAAATTTTAACGTTCGTCTCGCATTGCTTATAAATTAATATGTAAATTTTAGAAAACCGTTATTCATCAATTGCTCGTTGTCGTGTTGGAAAATTTGTTGAATAAATTTTTTGGTGGCTTGCAATTGGTGGTGGATACCGCGTTCTGATCCTCAACGACTGTAAGGCCATTCCAGTTTTAAAAATTCTGTGCGAGTGCCGCGTGGCGTGGTAGTGCACATCGTTTTCAACTTTTTGGGATCTCTGTTGCGTGGGGATTATTGTCATCAATCTCTCTGTTGTGTGGAGAACAAAGTTTTCCTTGGTTGTTTGTGATTGGATTCTTGGGATTCCCGGACAAAATTCTGAAGTTCTTGGCATCAAAACTGGTATCGGTGTCCGATCTTTTCAAGGTTTTTTAAAACTAAACTCTCCTGTTTCTATTTGTAGTAATTTCTTTGTGATAAAGCTTGAGTTGGTGTAATAGTTTTTGTGTTCTCTCTAAATCAAATTAAATAGTACGCTTTGTTAAATTTAATTGAAGTCATAAATTTGAATTATTATTTGTATTTAAATTGTATTAGTTATTCAATTATTATAAAAGGGCAGTTCATAATGATGATATTATAATTAGTCTTAGAGCTTTGAAAGCCAAATATTTTGATGCCGAAAGATTAATGTGCGCTGAAGAGTTGGTTAATGTTAATTGTTTACGCTCTAAATTGCATGATATTAATGTTGAATTTGATAATTTAATGTGCTTAGCAATTAATATTGATGAAAATGAGACTATGCCTGGGACCATGTCTCATAAAGTTGATGTTATTAAGCAAAAAGGAAAGCTCCAAGATAGAATAGAATCTTGGTTGCGTGATATGGAAGTGTCTGGTGCTGATAGTGTTGATGGTTTGAATGGTATTGTGCCTCGTCTTAAAAGTGATGCTATTATAGCGCCGGTGGTGAAAGTGACTGATCACTTGTCTGAAAGAAGTGCGAATGAAGATTGTTTATCTTTCCGGAGTTCACGCGCTAGCAGTCTGAGAGCTAGCAAGGTAAAGGTGCAGCTGGCACGCTTGGCGCTGAAGCATGAGGAAGAAAGGCAACAAGAGGCCACTCGGGAAAAAATGAGACAGCTTGAGATGGCTGAAGCCGAGCTAGAAGCTTGGGAAGCAAGCTCGGTTTCCAGCAAGAGTGTCAAAGTAAACAAGGCTTCTAAGAGCGCAATGCCTCGCAGGGAATTCTCTCCTTATTTGGGGAGTAAAGAAGCTGGCATATGTGTTGTTCTTGATCGTACGAAAGATGTTAGCTCTGACTGAGTTCATTTTCAAGGCCTCCATGCTTACTAAATCGGTAAAGTCTGCAAAATTTGCCATTTTACCTTCGTGGTGTAATATTTTAACAGATTTGGAATCCCATTGTCTGCGCAAATCATTCGGCAACTTATTTGCGATGCTGGCAATAAATCCTACCGAGTCAATTGCTGTAGGTCCTAATGTTTATCTTAATGAAGTCAGACAACGCTTGGCTAGCACAGCTAACTTCTCAAGACCCTCTACATCAGTTTGCGCAATTTTACCAACGTTAGCGAGTCGCTCCTCGCAGCACCTACTAATAATATGAGGCTGAACATAGCGTTGGTAAAGCTCCTTACAGACTGACTCATAGGCCAGTTGCTTATTGCTTTCACATGCATAATGCTTCACTTTGTCATGCACGTGCTTGGTGCAATGTTGCAGTAGGTACGCTAACCTCAAATCTGAACTATTAACTCTTCCAGTTATATGAAACTCATATCTGGATACAAATGCCCAGTAATTCAACGGATCACCGTCAAACGGGTCGATTGATGCTTTAGGTAGAAAGAATTCACTTACTTCTAAGGGATGAGGACCGAGGCAAAGTGGATTGACAGCCCTGGGTTGATGCCTTCTTGGGTCATGTTCATGGGTGCACGACTCAGCACTATGCCTGGGATTACAAAGCAATGTTTGCAACTCCAAAGCATGAGTCTGGTGCCTGGGTCGGAAAAGGTAGATCATTTAATAATGTAACGCCCAGTCTTCAGAAACTTCCAAGAAAGGCTGAGTTCGCCAGGTCAGGAGCAAAGGAAGTTTGAGAATGTGTGTGCTGCGGAAAGCAACATGGCTTGCATGTTTGTGAAGAATTCTGTTGTAAAACCTTTGCCGATAAGAAACGCTTTGTGCGTACAAAGCGACTATGTTTTCGTTGCCTGAAAGGTGGGCATATGATAAAGGAGTGTCGTAGCTCTAAAACCTGCGCCGAGTCGTTATGTAACAGCACTGACCACCATACTCTGTTGCACCCCGACCAACCTCCTGTCGAGGATCCGGCGCCAGTCTGTAGTGCCACAAGTCGGGATTTTGGTTTGCACGTTGACTGTTACGATAGGAATCGAACCAACAGCGTTTATTAAACTATTGTACCGTGGTGCGGTAATCTGTATTTATTTTGTTTGTAGCCGTGCCTCGGGTAATTGTGCTTTTCTGTAATGTTGGACAACAACAAATTCATTGTTCATTATTCGGTTGGTGCTCGCATTGAAAACATCTTTATTTTTATATGTCTTTTTTTGTAAATTAATAAAAGCAAGAACAAAAAAAGAAACATGGTGTCAGAAGTGAAGAACTACGATAGAATTGAAATTTTGTTTTGAAGAAAAGACAGCAATCTGAAAAGAAATGAACAACTTACCGGTACTGGAGCCCATGAATTAGACTTCAGGCAAAGTAGCAGAGAATTAGAGCTACTTCAGAGAGCAGTGGAACGACTATGAAATTGCTACCGGTTTAAGAGAAAAAGACGAAAAAATTCGTTTTGCAACTCTGAGAGGAATTATGGGCAAAGATTGCTATTACATTTATAAAAGACTGGCACTGGAAGAAGAAGAAAAAGAAAGAGTTACGAGCATTCTCGATGGTCTGGAGAAATATTTCAAGCCATCGTTAAAAGTTACGTATAAAAGATTCATTTTTAATACTTGTGATCAGCAAAGTCACGAAACAATAGATGAATACGTAAACAAACTAAGAGGCTTGAGTGAAACCTGTGAATTCGGAACTTTAAAAGACAGTTTAATAAAAGACTGCGTAATGCTGAGAACGAAAAATAAGCAAGTACGAGTTACATTGCTAAATCAAAAGAAATTTAACTCTTAACAAAGCTTTACAAGTTTGTCGCAGCAGTAAATTAACTGAACAACACCTGCTGAAAATCAATGATAATTCAACTTCAAACGTAAACTCTCTGCAGAATGTCCTACGAAAAGAAAGAGAATGGAAACGTGAACAAAGGAACTGTGAGTACTGTGGTTTTAAACATGCTAAGCGGCAATAATATATGGCAAAATTTGTCATAAATGCAATAAAAAAAACATTTCGCCAATGTTTGTAAAACAAAAGCTAAATTGCCAGTAAAATTTTTGAACGCTGTTTGTAATGATACCGAACATTCAGAAATTGATAAATTATTTAGTTTAACACATGAAATTGGCGCTATAAATTCCAAAGGAAAGCGTTGGTTTGTCACTCTCGAAATGAAAATGCCAAATTGTGAATCTCAGTTAGTAAAATGTCAGTTGGACACTGGTTCAACATGCAACACTATTTCTTATACAGATTTTTGCAAGATTTGTTTTGATGAGAGTAAATTAGAAAGCTCTAATGTTAAATTAAAATTGTATGATGGTACCATTTTGACGCCACGAGGACAGAGTGAAATTCAATGTCGGTACAAAGATAAATTACTCCATCTACTATTTCAAGTAGTAGAAGATCCTTTAGTTCCTTTACTATCAGCTGAAGCATGTGAGCAGCTTGGTTTGTTGCAAATTAATTTTGCTACGTGTGATGATAATATAATTTCAAAGTTTCCTGATATCTGGATTGCATGAGATTGCAATTGATCTTTTTGTATCTCCTGTTAAACATGCGCCAAGAAGGATTCCTGTTTCCATAAAGACAAGAGTCAAAGAAGAGCTTGACAGACTGGCAAACTTGCAAGTGATTACTACAGTCAAAGAACCGACTGAATGGATAAGTAGTATGATTTGTGTAAAGAAACCTAACAAATTACGTATTTGTCTTGATCCAAAAGATTTAAATAAAGCTATTAAACGACCAAATTACCCAATTCCTAATATTGATGATATTTTAGTGAAGTTATCTAAAGCTTTATGAGCACGAGACACAAACGGTCACCTGTGAACATTCTCATAATGTTTGTCTCAACATGTTTTATCAGAGTTTCCAAATATTTCTTTGTATCCTCGAAAATAAGCGATAGCTAAGTGGAGATAATCCATCAGCATCAGGCGATACAATTCAGCACAACCCAATATTGCCTCGTTCATATCGTTTGGATCCAAACCTAAAACAAGAACATCGGATAAGCAAACTCGAACTTGAGTTTTAAACCTTTGATTGAGAAATTTAAATTTGATTATAAAAATTGAAATTTTCTTGATTTTTTTCTTGAGGTACTTCATATTACATCCTTATTGTGGGTTTCAGTACCATTCCGAAACGTCCTGAATAAACTAAAAGCGGTGCATAGAAAGTAATGCAACCAAGTTTCTTTTCATGACATTGAGTTTTAAGTACACAAATCGTGCATCACAAGAAAGTATATAGCATGAGCATTTCATAGTTACTTCTCGATGTAATCTCCCGCTTTCCGAACTGCCTTTTTCCCACCTTTTAACGAGTGCACATATTCCTTTATTGTAAAATTCTACAGGCTGCGTTTTTAACCACTTGATTTTTTTAGCAATTTTGATCTGCGTTTTTAACAATTTTGACCTCTTCATCACTCAAACTTTCTTTGAGGGGCCCAACCAAATGGAAATCAGACGCTGCCAGGTCTGGCGAATATGAGAAATGTGAAATTTTTGTCCAGTCAAAGGAGCTGATGACCTCACGGGTTATGATGCTGGTGTGAGGCCCAGCGTTGTCATGTTGCAATAAAATCTTAGATATTTCCAAAGCAGGTCGGACTCTTTGTATTCTTGCTTTCAACTTTTTTAATGTAATGATGTAAACATCTGAATTGATTGTTGCTCCTTTGAACATGAAGTCTACCAGTATCACACCAACACTATCCCAGAACACAGTCACCATGACTTTTTCTGCAGACTGCTTGATTTGAACTTCTACGAGCGTGGTGAGGTGAGATAGCGCCACTCCATTGATGCTTTCTTTGACTCTGGTTCGAAATGGTGAACCCAAGTCTCATCTCCGGTCACTATTTGCTGCAAAAAAGGTATTTTCATTATGAAAATACTCCAGAAGTTCAGAACAAGCTTCTAGGCGGAATTGTTTATGAGCCTCTGTGAGCTGCCTTGGGACCCACCTTGTCTAGGTTGTTAGGATTAGGAGTTTGGGTGTTTTAAACTAACCCTAACATAGTATAATCAAAATCCATATCGAATAAACTTTATTGAATTTATTATAGCACGATCACGTTATGCATTATTTCGTCGCCTGTCTACTGAGTCGCACAGTCACGTAACAATTGATATATATAGTGAGCATGGCTGAATGAACAAATCACCGACCGTGGGATGCAGAAACGCTTTACACTAAAGTTCACACAATGAATATTATGATAAGCGGGGCACGACCGATAAAACAAAGCATAAGCCGAATATAAGGCAAGCACGCTGCAGCCACGCATTTGGCATACACGAATCACGACAAACCCAAGTCTCATCTTCGGTCACTATTCGCTGCAAAAAGGTATTGTCACTATGGCAATACTCTAGAAGTTCAGAACAAGCTTCTAGGCGGAATTGTTTATGAGCCTCTGTGAGCTGCCTTGGGATCCACCTTGCACACACTTTTGAATACCCCACAGTATCCATGGTCTTTACAGCACTCCCTGCACTTACTCCTAATGACTCAGCAAGGTCAATCTCAGTGATGCGTCTGTTTTCCTTAATGCAACTGCCTGATCAATGTTAGCAGAACTGTGAGCAGAAAATGCCCTAGCATTTTTTGGCCTATCGCAAAGATCGCTTTCAGCAGGTTCTTTCTGTTCATCATTGATTCGCTTCACCCACCTCGTCACTGTGCTGTAGTCTATCGCAGGTCACCATACACCATACAGGTCACCATACGCTTTCTCCTTATGTTCTGAGCTATTTTTCCCTCCGACAATAAAAATTCAATAACAATTCTTTGCTTCTGCCGAGATTGCTTGGGGCAATCATACTAATTTAACTTTCTAACAAAAAAGACATAGAGAGATTGCTTAAAATTTGAATTGCAGATTGCAGTAATTCAAACCCTTATTTTTTATAAAATCTGTAGCTAAACCTCGGTTACTAATCTATAATCTGTAAAAGAATCAGATGTTAGTTAAATAAATTCAGCAAGAAATTAAATCAGTTGCATTACTTTCTGAACGCCCCTCGTATGTTTCGAACTGCCCTTGCTTGCCCATTTACGGTTCACCGTTTGTGGTCCTGCATACTTGCAAATTTTAATTTCAAACTTTTTTTGGTTTTCTTATTTAAATAACCGTTTGTATTCGAAATTGTGGTAGCCCCGCAATTTCGTAAATTTTTCAGGCCAGTTTTTAGCAAAAAAAACACTCACATTCACACTAACTGGTAAATAATTTTAAAATAACTATGTCGGTTAATATAAAATAGAAAGAGAAAGATGATACAATATAACTGGTAAATAATTGTAAAATAACAATGTCAGTTGACATAAAATAAAATTAAAATGTTTTTATTTTATCAATACTAGGGGAGACCGGGACAAGTAGTAACACGGGATAAGTTGTAACATTCGTATTTGTCAAAATCTAACATAAACCAACAAAATTTTAAATAGCCCCAAAAAACAATCATATTAAGACCGATTACTAGCAAATAATACATTGTTTAGTTCAATTAACTAAAAATAGGTTTATTGTTAAAACAAGCTTTTTAAATAGGCAAAGTTAATTTTTTCAAAATTTAAGTTTTGTCTTCTGGAGAGATAGCGGGTGCGGTTTTATTAAAATGTTTTATATCAGTCGAACCACAAAACAATAGACTATTAAATGCCTAACAAGATTTAGCAACTAACACTTAACTTTTTGAGATTTTAATAAAAACTTGACTAATTATGAAGCGGGGTAAATTGTAACATAGATTGATAGGGCAAGTAGTAATATATATTTTTGTGCAACGTTTAACAAGACTCTACAGAGTGCTAAAAAAACTTGGTGCAAGTCCTTGGTGCAAAATAAAAAAAAGTTTAAAAAGTGTACCATGCTAACAGACACACCAGAAAAGGACAATCTGTTGCTGCTCCAAAGAAATCAATAAGGGGAGTAGCAAAACAATGGTGTTTGCCATGTAAAACTCTACAGAGTGCTAAAAAATCTTAAAGGTAAGTCCTTGATGCAAAACAAAAAAAGGTCTAAAAGGTTTGTCATGCGAACAGGCGCACCAGAAAACGAAAGGTTTGAATACATATTTTTGTCACATTGTGATTTTAAAATTTATGATAAGGCCAATCCAGCAGTGAAGAAAATTGTTTTAACATTTATAGGCAATAGCCAAATACCCCATTTTTCGTGTTAGTTCGTACTTATGTCTATGACTAGGCTATGTGAATTTTATTATGTTTACTTTTTCATATTGTTGTTTTCTTCAAATTAAATTTGTTAGTGATTTACGCAATTTAAAAATTTTTTCTAATTTTGTTACTTTTTCAACTTACCCCAACTGGTGTACAACTTACCCCTTTGACGGGGAACATTCTAATGCTTAATATAAAAATTAGATTCGTAATTTTAACAACAAAGCTTTGAAAATATTTATTTATTTTTTCATATTATTTAAATAGTAATAAAATTTTTTTTTATAATAAACAAGACTTTAAAAAAAAAAAAACGATTATGAGAGAAATAGCAAAAAGAAAAAGAAGTGTTACTACGTACCCCGGTACTTCCTACATATTTAGGCTGGCCATTTTTTCGAAATGCAAAAACGGGACGCTTATAGCAAACTGCCAACACTATGTAAGTACAGTAAAGTACTATATATTTTAGATACAATGAAATTAATCTTTTTTGGCAAATCACCAGTTAGAGCAGCCCGATGGTACTAAACACACAAAAAGAAAACGAATTACGGTTGATCAACAAATCAAATAATCATTGATATTTATCTGTACCTATCACCTTTTTTAATAGCACAACGTTTGATTTTATGTTCTCATAAAATTCGGTACATGTCAAATCAATGTTACTTTTGCACACGAGGAGAGCTCTGACATTTTTTTCGTGCATACTGCTTCTGTCATCAGACCACATATTTTTCATTATTGAAGAAATTCTTTCAACCGGACCTGATGTTCCTGGTAAGCAAAATACAAACTCGACCAGTTTCTGAAAGTTTGAAATGGGAATGTCTTTATCCTTGAAAGCCTGAAGCAATTGGGTCCACTTTTGCTCATAAGATATGGTTGTATTTTTCCATCTCTCTTTTCTATCGCTTGCAGAGATGTAGTTTTTCACCAGAACGTGCTCGTTGAAAAGAGAGTCAATATCGATTATTTGCTTCGCAAACATGGAGTTGATCTTTTCCGCTGATGCACATACAGGTTGCCAGGATAGATCTTCACTTGAGTTTAGCCAAAGATGAGGTGTCACACCTTCGTAGGCATGTCGATAAACATCCAGGTATGATTCACATTTCTCGTAAAAGCATATAGTTTGATTAAGAAAGAAGTTTGCATTCACTTCTCCATCTTTCTGAAGCTTTTCCAATATACACTTTGCTTGGTGTGGAACAAAATTATTAACTCTTTTTTCGTGTAGGTTTAACTTCAATTCTGTAAGAATAATCGCCACATCCACAGCACTTTTCTTTTGTCTCTCCAACTTTAATATTGTTTCGTTAAAGTACTTCAACTGTCCATAAACGAACCACAGATAGAGTTCTTGGGTTGGATTCTCAAAGCATTGGCGAATTATAGTTGGACAATGTTCTTGTGAATTAAAGTAGCTTTTCAATGCTTCAAACAACTCAAGAACTCTCCCCAAAGCGGGTAGCAACGACAAAAATCTGGTATTGCCGTGTTGCAAAAGTCGTTGGTACTCAACATCAGCAAAATCGCAAAACTTTTTAAGTTCGGAAACCCGAACAGTGTAAATATAAAAGAATTTATAAATTTTTACGACAAAGCTTTCTACGCATACTGGCAAAATATCCACAGCATGCTGAAGGCAGTTGTGTACGATGTGAATTGTACATCCGATGCCTACAAGGTCTCGTTTAATGTTATCCTTAACTTTATAGAATACATTATTATGTCCTCTTCTATTAACACCGCCAAAGTTAGTGTTGCAATTGTCCGCACAAAATCCAATCAATTTATCTTTTAGTTTTGTTTGGTCTAGAACTGAAAGCAAGTATTCACTTAATATTTCAGCTGTTTCTCCGGGAACCGATTTAAATTCTAAAAGTTTTACCTTAACGCCACTTTCTGGTAAAAAGTAGCGAACCACAATCGGCACAAGTTTCACTTCTTTCATGTTCGACGCATCAATTGACACAGTGACAAAGTTAATTTGATCTAACTCTTGGTGAAGTTCATCAATACACATCGGGGCAATGACCTTAACAAGTATAGCTTCACACTTAGTTTTCCCTAATGAGAATTTAGGTTCAAACAGTTTTGAGACCAACTTGGATGTACAATCAAAACTTTTGAAACTTTGCCCGTGAGTAGCAGTATGATAAGCAAAAGTTGCTTCTTTAGCAGCCAAAGCTAGGGTAGCAACGGAGGCGGACCCAACATCTTTGAAAAAAGAAGTCACTCGAGATGAGGATGCAGCTGCTTCAACAGCGACTTTGTGCTTTTTGCTCCCTAAATGATTATTAACGTCTGCATGTCCACCATGGACTATTGAAAATACAGAACCACAATGATTGCACAGCACTTTACCATTTCCAGTGTCTTTCAGATAAGGAAATTCTTGCTTCAGCTCATTTGTAAACTTACATTTTCTTTTGGGCATAATGTCTTAATAGTAATGCTAAAAATTAATCTAGTTACTGTTACGTTATGCGGTTACATCAACTTCTGTCAACTTTTACCGAAATCCCGCGGTCAATTTGCTTGCTTAGTCTAGCTAAAGTTTTTAATGATAAAAAACAGCTAAACAGCTCTGTAGCGTCTCCTTACAGCTCTGTACATTTCTCCTTAAGCCAACGCTGCTTTAACCATCCTGCAACTGCGTGAAGTAATGCTAACCTATCTGTAGTGTAGACACTCAATCTGTGACGTCACAAAGCTAGGAATTTGTGCCTTGCTGTTAATACAGTATAACAAATGGCTCGTTTTGTATCGTTGACATACTGTATTAACAAAAGCAAATTTTGAATCAAAAATTCCGGGACAAAGTGGTAAACTGGGCGGGACACCGGGACCAAGGCCTAAAAACGGGACTGTCCCGGCGAAAACGGGACGTATGGCCACCCTATACATATTACTACATTATTACTGTATGAACGAGTAAGGCTGTTTTTAGAATGAATTTTGGAGGCATATTTTAGCGTATATAATATCATACATAGGCACTTTGCTGCATCAATAATTTGCGGGTTTCCAGGATTTGCGAGGGGGAGGGAAACGTAATCCCGGCGAATAGTATGGGTATACTGTATATTAGCTTTACTTTTATTTTGAAAAATCTAATAAGTACTTGTTTTTTTGAAGCAACTATATAGTTCATAGATCAATAAATGAACTGCACTTGGGCGATTCAGCTAATACAATTACCTTTCTTACTCATGTCGTGCACTGGAACGTTTCCACTTTTACTGATTGATTTCACTTTCGGCTCCCACTTTTCCCAAATAAACATTAAGTGATCCGAAAGAATTCTTTCGGATCCTAATGGGAGACAATCGAGACTTTTGGCCACGAATAAAATTTGCCTGTTTATTGCGAAAAATTGTAGGAACTTTTAATTCCATTGCAAACTTTATGGTTTTTTTTAAACCAACTGGTATCAACAAAATCATCCAATCGACAAACGTTCATGTTATTATCCACAGCTATCTGGTTGGTTTCGAATACTTTAAAAAGCTTAATGATTTTCACTTTACTATTTACGACCAATTAGACAGCTAACACCAAATTAATGACAAAAAGCGCCAGCGAAAACAGTTGTTGGCCGCAGTTTGTGGCAGCCTGTTGAAGATATTTCTCAGGCAGCAACTGTTTTTATCATCGCCTCTTCAACAATTGGTTTTGATGACTTCCAGCTGTAATTGCTACACATTGTGTTGCAATTAATATTTATTTTGTTACCATGCAAATTTTTATAAAATTAGAATTTATTTTAAAATCAAAAACAAAACTTCTTATTGTCGTAAAATCTTGTCTGTCTCGATAAAGATTCGAACTTTGTATTAAATGGTTGCTTACTTATACAATAAATGCCCGTTTATTCTTAAAATGCGCGGCGCTTTAATTCCTCCATTCTGCTGTCCTTTATTTAAATTGCGATAAGTAGTGGCTGCAGAGTGGTCTGCTAGCTGCCATATTTTTGATAACTTTTAAGTTGGTTTAATTAATATATTTTTGTTTATTCGTTGGTGTGATCTTGCTAAATGTATTTCTATTTTGTTTTAGAATCTGATTTATAATTTATAGTAACCAATTTTAGTTTAATAAAGCCAATAATCAATTTTTGGTATCTCATCACAATTTATTAAACTAAAATAATTAAATTATGGATCGACTATTGAAACCTCAAGTACTTAGCGTCGATCCTGGCGATCCGCTTGCCTTCAAAGGTTACAAGCATTGGATAAAAACTTTTAATGCCTTTGCTGAAGCTGCTCAAGAATCTCTACGAACAGCCGGTCAAAGTGAGAACGCTCCCAGCAGGGAAGTTGATAAGTTAGCCTTATTAACTTGCTATTTATCTCCGGAAATTTATGAACTCATCGAAGGCTGCGAAACTTACGAATCTGCTAAAGTTGTGTTGGATCGAAATTTTTTAAAACGTAAAAGTACAACTTACGCCCGACATTTACTGCTTACAAGAGAGCAAAAGTTAAATGAAACTATTGGAGATTACGCACGTGCATTAAAATTAATCGCGAAAGATTGTGAATGGAGAGCTGTTAGTGCTCAGGAATTTCAAACTGAATTGACAAGAGACGCGTTTATTACAGGCTTATCCTCACCCACGATCAAACAGCGCTTACTTGAAGAAGACTCATTAACTCTTGAAGAAGCAATTTGTAAAGCAGAGATCTTGGAAAGAGCTCAAAACCAAAGTAGTGGTTTATCACTAAAGCTACCGACTTCTTCAATATCATTTGCTGCTTCATGTAAAAGAAATATAGCGAATAAAAGACGTTGCTACTTTTGCGGTGGCAAACTACATGCAAAAGGTAGAGACGGCTGTCCAGCAAAAGATGTTTATTGTGGCGGTTGTGGAAAAAAGGGACACTTTTTTAAGGTTTGCAAGTCAGTAAAACGGCCCGTTTCCGCAAAAATAGCTGAAAAAGAAGACCACAATCTACTTTCAACAACATCAGATGACGAAACTGTCGCAGCCCTGACGTCCCCTTGTTTGCTCTCTTTAACTGGAGTACCTACTTGTTTAGAATCGTCATCTATTGAAGTGAAAATCAAGAACAAGCCTATCAATGCACTTGTTGACTCAGGAGCGTCTCATAGCCACATCGACTTGAAAGCGGCTGAATGGTTAAAACTCCCTGCTCCGACAGGAACAACAACTAAAGTCGCTTTAGCCAGACAAACAGCAACTTTTAAAACTCTGGGAAAAACTACTGTAGAACTTGAAGCTTTTGATAACAAATATCTTATGAAGCTTGGCGTCTGTAAAAATCTATGAAAATGCATCGAAGAGTTGTTTTTGAGTTAAACAAAAAAGGAAAAGATGTAGTCATTTCTCGACCGGTCTGTGGAGTTGCAGCAGCAAATATTCCACCTATGCGTCTATTCAAAAACCTAGATCCCGGAGTAAAGCCTATTGCCACTAAATCAAAACGATTCAACCTAGAGGACCAGAAGTTTATTCGAAGCGAAATAAAGAAGCTCCTCGATGAAAACATTATAGAGCCATCCACGTCTCCATGGCGGGCTCAAGTTCTGATTGCTGACGACAGCCGGCACAAGAAAAGAATGGTCATCGATTACTCCAGAACAATAAACAAATTTACTTTTTTGGACGCTTTTCCTTTGCCTCGTATTGACGATCAAGTCAATATGATCGCCAATGGAAAAGTGTTTAGTACACTCGACCTCAAGTCGGCATACTACCAAATATCAATATGCGAGGCCGACCGTGAGTATACAGCTTTCGAAGCTGATGGACAGCTACTTCAATACACAAGACTTCCATTTGGTGTAACAAACGGAGTTTCGATGTTTCAACGAGTGATTCAAGGGATTATACAAAAACACAACCTCAAAGATACTTATGCATACTTGGACAACGTGACCATTGCGGGGATTAATAAAGAAGATCATGATAGAAAGCTAAGCGCTCTTCGAACTGCTGCTGAAAAAGAAAATTTAACTTTCAACGAAGAAAAGTCAGTTATTGGAAAAACTGAAATTGACCTTCTGGGTTACCATATATCACATGGGGTCATAAAGCCTGACCCAGAAAGATTGAAACCACTTGTCAATTTACAGCTGCCCACTTGTAAAAGTAATCTACAAAGAGTTGTTGGAATGTTTGCTTATTATGCGCGCTGGATTCCTCAATTTTCGGAACGCATACGACCACTCAATCTTGCAGTTAAATCAAACAACTTTCCTCTCTCTGAAACTGCAGCGCGAACGTTCGACTCCTTGAAGAAAACTCTTCTGCAATGTTGTTTGTCTTATATTCGCGATGACATTCCTTTCCAGGTTGATTGCGACGCCTCTGAACACACAATAGCAGCAACGTTAAGCCAAGGCGAAAGGCCTGTTGCATTTTTCTCAAGAACCTTATCTCAGAGTGAGAAATCTTATTCTGTCATCGAAAAAGAAGCTCTTGCTATAATGGAAGCAGTCAGACGCTGGAGTCATTATCTTCATTGCAAACGGTTTGATCTTGTCACTGATCAACGTGCCTTATCGTTTATACTGAGCAAATTCCATAAAGGCAAAGTCAAAAACAATAAAATACAGTTGTGGAAAGCAGAACTCAGTAGCTTCGATTATCGGATTCGCCATCGACCAGGAAAACTGAATGTTGTACCAGATGCTTTGTCTCGAACAGAAGTATCTGCGAGTCTATATCCATCATTTGATTTAAAAAACATTCATAAGCAGTTGGGGCACCCAGGCGTCATTCGCATGACACATTTTGTGCGATCGAAAAATTTACCTTTCTCAGTCGAAGACATCAAACGCGTGTGCAACGAATGTTTCACTTGTGCCAAGCTAAAACCAAAGTTCTTCGCTAGCTATAAAAATACTCTCATCAAAGCTACACGACCGTGGGAAAGAATTAGTGTTGATTTTAAAGGTCCTGTATCAGGCACAAAGCCTTACATTCTTATCGTTGTCGACGAATACTCACGCTTCCCATTTGCTTTCCCCTGCAAAGACCAGTCTGCTACGACAATCATGAACTGCCTATCACAGCTGTTAGTTTTGTTTGGGTTGCCGATGTGCGTGCACAGTGATCGCGGAGCCGGTTTTATGGCAAAAGAATTTAAAGAATATCTAACGATACGAGGAATATCTACCAGCAACAGTACGCCCTATCATCCGACTGGAAATTCCCAAGTGGAAAGAACCAATAAAACTGTTTGGAAAACTGTGCAACTCATGTTAACTGATCGAAAGCTGCCCCAAGATGCGTGGCAATCAATTTTACCTGAAGCTTTGCACGCTGTAAGATCATTGTTGTGTACGACTACGAACGCCACAACCCACGAAAGATTCCTCGGATTCGAGCGAAGGTCAATGCTAGGCAAAAGCTTACCTGCTTGGCTTCTGCAACCAGGGACTGTATTACTGCGGCGATTCATTCGAAACAAAGACGATCCTTTGGTTGAGGAAGTAGAGCTACTTCGTGCCAACCCCAGCTTCGCTCAAGTTAGGTTTCCTTCTGGCCGAGAGAGTTCCGTATCTACCAACGATTTAGCACCGCTGCCCACCGACGTATTGACATCTGATGCCTCGACGAGACTAGCCGAACCTCCTCAATTGCAGTCCGACTCTCTTGAACTGCCTCAATTGCAGCAAACCAAAGAAGCATCTGAGCTTGAATACAATGAATCCGATGTCCAAACGGAGGACAAGAATTTAAATACCGAAGAGGACAACAATCAACCTTTGCGACGATCTTCGCGCATCCGTAAACCTCCCGAAAGATACGGGGACGTTGTTGCTCATTGATTTTGCCGCTGCATGCGATTTTAACGGTGTTAGTTAGTAAAAATTTTTTTAGTTGGGAGGAATGTCGTAAAATCTTGTCTGTCTCGATAAAGATTCGAACTTTGTATTAAATGGTTGCTTACTTATACAATAAATGCCCGTTTATTCTTAAAATGCGCGGCGCTTTAATTCCTCCATTCTGCTGTCCTTTATTTAAATTGCGATAAGTAGTGGCTGCAGAGTGGTCTGCTAGCTGCCATATTTTTGATAACTTTTAAGTTGGTTTAATTAATATATTTTTGTTTATTCGTTGGTGTGATCTTGCTAAATGTATTTCTATTTTGTTTTAGAATCTGATTTATAATTTATAGTAACCAATTTTAGTTTAATAAAGCCAATAATCAATTTTTGGTATCTCATCACACTTATTTTGTTGACTTGCTTAGTTTTTTTTTATTCTTTTTTAGAAGTTTCATTGCAAATAACTTCAAAAACCATTTATTTGATTAACCAATGCCGCCTTATTAACCCACTTGTCCATAAAGCAGATTACTTAGAAATGCCTATTTAGTTCAGGTTTATCATGCGAAAAATATTTTTTATTAAAGAAAAAATCCAGGGCGTCGAACTAAACCCGAACCGGATTCATGAAGCCCGTATTAGCCGTTATTATTCTTTGAACCGTATAATTCAAAGCTTATTATCCATGATGCAGCTGTTTTGAAGTCCTGGTTACGTGACTTCCTTTTTTCCTGCTTGTGCCGATTAAAAATTTTCGGGATCTTGAGAAGAGCGCTTATAATCGCGATCCTAAAGCTGATAAAGCCCGTGGGGACTCAAAGAGTCATCAACCGATATTTCTGTTTTGTGTCGCCTACAAGATTCTCGAGAGGCTTATCTACACCCGCGTTGAACCATTAATCGATCCACTGCTCCTTAAAGAGCAGGCTGGGTTTCGATGCGGGAAGTTAACCGTGAATCATGTCCTTCTGTTAACACAGAACATCGAGGATTCTTTTGAGGCTAAAAGAAGGCTGGTGCCGTATTTGTCAATCTGACAGCGGCATATGACACTGTCTGACACCGTGGCCTTACCTGCAAGCTGCTATAGATTCGTCCGGATGAGCACATGGTCAAAATGATTATGGAGCTTGTCTAAACCAAAGTTGCACCCTTACTACCGGTGACAGCAAGCAAAGCAGGTTACGCCGTCTTAAAAACGGCGTTCCTCAGGGATCGGTCTTGACTCCCTTCCTTTTCAACACCTTCACTACTTCCAGAAAGTTTGCGTATGCAGACGATCTAGCATTGCTGCACTCCTATAGAAACTGGAAGAACTTGGAGGGGACTTTAAGACAAGACATGTCTATACTTTTAGCGTATCTCCAGACTTGGAGGTTGAAGCTCAGTCACACTAAGACGGTGACGGCAGCCTTTTATTTAAATAATTGAGAGGCTAAACATGAGCTAAAAGTCTGCAACAGCTGTAAACTTTTACCGTTATGTCCAACTCCTACTTATCTTGGGTTAAAACTGAACAGATTGCTCACGTTTCGTCACCACCTAGTGACATTGAGCAAAAAACTATCCTCGCGGGTCACACTGCTGAGGCAGTTTGTAGGATTAAGATGGAGTACAGGTTCCAAAACACTGAGAAATCTACCTTCTCTCTGGTCTACTCAACAGCTGAGTACTGCGCGCCACTCTGGTGTCGCAGCGCTCACATTCGCCACAAAGACAATGTCTTGAATGAAGCCTTGCGCATAGCCACTAAATGCCTGCGTCCCACCCAAACGGACCACTTACCAGTCATTGCCTCGTCCTGAAAAGAACTTTTGCCAATAGACCCTCGCTGAACATCGGGATGGGTAAAAATCCTTCCGTTTTTGCAGGCGCACGGGGGCAACATCGGAGACATCACCACATTGCCACATTACATTGGGCGTCACACGGAGCACGAGGTTTGACGGTTTTGGATGACGAAACTCGATGCTGGCTTAACAACATCTATTGGCAGCATCTGATCCAGGCAATTCAGCAGCCTGGGGTAATAAAAGAATAAGCCCGGATACCCTTCAAACGACGACGACAACGAGCAACTTGGTTACAATTGCTTAAAAAAAGGGAGATATATAAATTAAAATTGTTACGGACTAACACGAGTAGATTTCTAACCACGATCTTGCCAAACACATTAGGCATCAGGGCGCTGTTTAACTACTTGGACACAGTGCCAATTTTTTATAAAAAGATGCATTAGAGATACAAATTTTTTTCCTACATCAGAGTAATCCGGTATGTTTACAAAATTTTAAATCGGCAAATAATTTACCATATGGATTAAAGATTTTTAAACTAAAAATGAAACACCCCAGGATGGGGGGTGCTAAAACATTTTAAGAGAGGTGTGAAGTTAGTGGAACATTGTAGAACATGCACATGTAAACTTAAAGTTAATCTAGAAATTATAAAAAAAGCAAAAAGATTTACGCTAAGGGGTCGCAGTCTTAAAAGTTTTAGAATATCTAAGCTGGCTATAAAATGAGCTGCTCGAAAAAATGCAAAAATGAGCAAAAAACAAGTTTTTACATGAAAAGTTCAACAAAATAAAATTTTGACAAATTTATACTTTATTTAAAATTTAACTTTACTTTGAGCTAAAAAACTTAGTAGAAGTACTCCTGAGCAACCGAAACTATAAGATTGTGCAAGTTCCATGAGATAGCCCCCTTAAAAAAAACTTTATTGACTTTAGCCACCTAGCCAAAGTTAGAACGTTATACCCCGCAAGAAAAAGTAGAAAAGAAATAGTTAATAAAAAGCTGACACGGTTGTAATAGCTGCACCTTATTTGTCAATGTTTGTAAATTACTTAAGAGATCTAAATAATGCATACACACCAGTATAAAAAGCTGACTTCGATGCGCCTGAACAACGTCGTTCGGGGTAAATCCCCCTAGACCCCGTTTTCTTGCCTCATTCTACTACTATCAGCGTTTCGCTATAGCTATAAATGCGCAGTTTTGAGGCTTTAGTTGGCCTATGCTTTTTAGCAACTGATTAATTTCCTATTTTAGATAAGATTGTGGTTTTGAGATTAGTGCTCAATGACATAACAATGCCTGACGAAATTGCGTTTTAGCACTTCAAAAAAATCTTCTCCTGGAGAAATACAAGATACGTCATTAAATTGATCGTAACAAAGTAATTTTAATGGAAGGCTGAAGGGACAGAAACGTTTGGAAAAAAATTCTTTTTCAGGGGCTTTTTAGCCTCACTACTCCCTAATTTTAACACCCTTGCTTCCTCTTGCGTAGAATTGCCTAAAAAACTTGATATCAAAAATTAAATTGCAAAAGTTTTCTCTTGCACTTTTAGGGCTGGAAAAATTATTATTATAGTACATTCATTCAACTTTGTTAGATTATGCAAAGTTGGTTTTGCAATTCACACCTAATAGCCTCCCGTTAAATAGATTTAGTTTTAACTTTTTAAAACCTATATACCAATAGAAGTACCTCCACGTTAAAATTTTAGGTGGGTAATTGTTTGTCATAATCCTTCAAGCTATCAAGCCAGTTGACTCATGAAATATCATTTGGCTACCAGCACACCCTTGCAAATTGAAGCGAAACAGGGGTAGTATGAATATCCCAACCTGTTTATTAACGAAAAAATTTGAGAACAACCTGATCTTTCAGTATTTGTAATTAGCAAGCATCTTTACCTCTAAGTCATTTATTATTATTATTATTATTATTATTATTATTATTATTATTGTTATTTTTTATTTTTAATGTGTTTCTTAACTTATGCCAAATTGTGCATTATTTTTATTTTGAGGTCCAGCAACTAGATGATCAGCTTTGGTCTTTTTACTGGACCATGGCTTCTTGATTTGTTTTGTGTTTTCTTTTCCTGATTTATTGTTTTGTGAAAAAGCCTAAATAAATAAATTGAATTGAATTGAATTGAATTGAATTTAGGAAATAAATATGTTTTTCGAGACATAAAATGCACCTGTACAAATGTTTCTTGGAGGATGGTAAGTTATTCTACGTCCAAATAATAGTTTTTTTCTAGGTACCGTACATCAGATTCAATCATGCAATTGTAATTTTTATGGTAAAATTGATTATTTCAACTCATATTACTTCTAAATACATTTTTGGGCGCCCAAAAGGTTTCGGGTACATAACAAAGCTAATGTATTCTGCTCAGTTATATTTGGGCTTATTGGTAAAATTGTGCAAAACCACAATGTGGGTAAAATTATATATATATCCCGATTTCACCTAAAACATTTAACTCCTAAAAATTTCAGTTTAGATTTACTATGCTTTGCTTCCTAAGCGCACCAGAATAAAATATTTTGGAAGCCAATGGATTTTTTTCTGTATCATTATATTTATAAGTTTTATCAGTTGAAATATTTATCTGAATTGAAATATAAGCAACAATATGATTAAATATTTATCTGTATACAAAAAAATAATTTTATTGTCGAATATAAGTAGCGTGCCCTACATTGAAAAAAATTTTTTCAGCATAAACCGAAAGCATTTTTACTGGTATAACAAAACATAGTCAGTGTTCGAAAAATCTGACTGTAATTAACTCAAACTTAAGAAAACTTGAAGTCATATGGTACGATTTTAAGCTGAATACTTGATATTTTCCTTTTCGCTTTTGCTTTTTCTTTCATCACTTCGAAGCACCTAAATTCTCTATTTAAACGAATGTCTTTTGATTGATCTTATTTCTCATTGTTTTGGCCTATAACTTGCTTTATGCATAGCGCCTTCGCCACTTTCCTGCGAGTCAGGAAGATAAATATCGGTATATAGATAAAATCAAATGAAAAAAATGAAACAATAGTGTTTCCAAGTTGGCATGTGGCAATTATTTACTGCAAACAAAATATGGATTTTAGAATCTGCGTATGTAATTTACTTTTGTTTCTCTTTTCGAGATTTTTCGTTTTTCTCATGAGTTGATTATAAGTTTTTACAATTTTTGATTTACCTGTTTTCTTGTTCATTATTAAAATTTTATAAAAATTTTTTTGTCACAATTTTTTCATTTTTACCCAATCAAAGGGTATAACAAGTATAACACAGGAACAAACTTGTAGCCGGACATTTTATTAACCAGATCACACGTTAAAAAATCTCAGGTTTGATCAAAAAATCAAAGCTACAACAAAACAAAAACAGAAAGTCGAAAAACAAAAAATATTTAAAATTAGATTGCGTTGATGAAAGTTTAAATAGAGATTACTTATTCATGTCCATTATATATAATATTTATTTGTATAAACGTAAAAGTCAGTTACATAATTTTTTTTCCTGCTATTGTGCACAATGATAATGTAAAGTGTTTTGCATCAAAAGATATTGAGGAGTTTTTAAACAAACAGGGAATTGCGAGTACGTTTTCCTTCGTGTATAACCTTTGTAGTATTTCTCAGTGCGAACATTTTAATGGCAAAATTTGGAACACTATAAACTAGCGCTCGGCACAAACATCAAACAGAAGTTCTTCACTTATTGCAATCATTATTTTGCACAGCTACAAATAAAGTTCCCCATGATCGTTTTTTAAAATTTTCCGTCGTTCTATGTTTAGTGCAAATACTCAAATCTGGATAATTGAACCTGAACCTGTGTATGTGCGTAAACATGTACGAGATAAGTATGATCCTGTTGTAGAAGAAATAGATTTGCTCCACGCTAATCTGAATTAGGCCGTCGTACAATCGCCCAAAGGTCTCGAGGTTACTGTTTCTGTTAGAGATATTGCACCTACTCCAGGTGGTCCAGAAGAGGCAAATGAGTCCCAGAGTTTTTCGCAAAATAACAAAATTCCGTTTTCTACATTAGAAAGAACGGACAGCGATTCTCATGATCTTGCTAGAACAAATGATTCGAATAATCAACCTGATCTGCAAACTCCATTAAATTGGCGCTCCAGTTACCAAAGACGACCCTCCGATAGATTACAGTACAATTAGTTTGACTGTTTGCTTAATATTTATTTTCTTAGCACCACCTAATTTTCGAGTTTGCTTTTTTCTACAACGTAATCTTCACTTTTTTCAAGCCGGGGTAAATGTCGTGTAATCAAATCAAAATTGTTCGTGTACTGCATTAATCGCGTCATCTTGTCACAGGACTATCATAACAAAACTAAACAAAGAGAGCTTTGAGACCTTTCTAAGTTCTGTGACAAGTATTGAACTGCTTAGCCAATTCCCTGACAGTTTGTTTGGGATTTTTTTCAACCACAGCCTTTAAAACCTTAAGAGGGACAGAACTTGGTCTTCCTGATCGAAGGAAGTCTTCGAGGGTAAAGTTTCCTGATTCAAATTGTTTGAACCATCGTTGACAAGTTCGGATACTCGGGGCCTCGTTTTTATAGACAGATCAAATATTTCTTGCTGCTTGGGATGCTTTTGAGCCTTTTTTAAACTCATATAAAATGCAATGTCTAATATCTGGTCAAAACCCATTTTAAAAGGTTAATTTAATTGTAAAACTCAAGAAAATGCTATTAAATTAATCTAAAATAAAATATTAAAACATTAATATAATGACAATAAATATTGATTAACCAAATCCAAAATATATAGACTGAAAATGCCATGGCAAAAAATGCGACAAGATTTTCTATCCAGCCTAATATAATACCATAAATAAAATTATTTCGTGATAATAATAATTTGTGATAAGTAATTTATCTGCGTCTTTCTTTACAAAATATTTAAAAGTAACTGTAAAAAACAGATGCTCCTTAAGGTATTCTGCTCTTTTCTGCCAATCGAGAAAAATTTTTTAAAGGAACAGTTATTGGTTGATTAGTGGTGAAGAGCAGAAAAATGTCAAATGTACCAAATTCCTAACCATGGCATATTCAACAGTCTCGCTACTTGAAAAGGATATGCTGCTTTGCAGACTCCCACAGACCTAATTGTAGAGCAGAAGATGTACTTAAAGTTGTCTCCACGTTTATTGCAGCAATAGTTTATCTTGGTAAAAGTTGTGAATATCTGAACTGATGATGGTCTGACAATGTTTAGGTCTCAAAGTAAATTCATCGCAAAGATAAAAGAGAAAACTCGTAACGAGGTTAAATTTCATTCAGTAATTCACCAAGAGGCTCTAGGGTCCAGGACGTCGCCCATTGCCATGAAAAATAAAATTGCCACAATCATACAAACCTTCAACAACAATAGAGCAAGTGCTGTCAAAACAAAACTATTTTTAATCACGAGTCTGCTTTTTCATACATCTGTTCTATGGTTATCAAAGTTAATATGCTAGCCAGCGTGTATGAAGTGAAAGAGAAACTTATGGTGTTTTTTGAAGCTCTCGAGAAACAAGATCTTCTTTTGTCAATAAAAATAAAAACAGTTTCATCTGAGATTGGTAAACCTTGTGGATACTAAAGAAGTGCTATATGATTTAAATTTGATTTTGCACGGCAAGAATATCAGCTGATCAATAGCTAAAATGCCATCAACACTTTCACAACAAAACTAAAGCTAGGCGTCGAATTTAAAAAGTAAATGCAGCATTGTCGAATTCAAAACGTTTTGCAAAAAAAATTTTTAAAAATGAATTGTAACTCCACTACAAAAAAACAATTTTAAAGCTATGCCACCCACTGATTTCTGGGAAAAATATATGCACATATACAAGAGTGTAGGTACTATAGTTATACGTACACTACCTTTATTTTCTTCAATTGACATGTAAGGAAATGGCTTTTTTTCAAGGTATAAAGAAAAAACACAGGAACAAACTTGTCTGTGAGCTGATCTAAGATGTGTTATCTGGTATAAAGTCACGAATTAAACTTTTGGTTTAAAAAAAACAGTTCCACCCTTCTTATTAATAAAATTTAGTTATTTTTGTTCTGTTCTATGCTGTTACATTTTTTAATATGACAGGGTTTGATTTTTATTGGTATCATCAAGGGGGCAAGTTTTGGTTGCATGATGAAAGGGAAACGCGTTTCAAAAAGTTGAAAACCCCTGATCTAGTCTGTTTGAATCCCAGTGAGATATGTATCGCTGACGAGCTCTAACTAGAGCGAAACTCATGTCTAGTGTATCTCGTTTTAAGCGATCAGTTTCTTGTACATGTCTAAATATTTCATGTTTGTAATTATATTATTTTCAAAAAATTTTTTACTCTTATTATCCTATTGACTGTATTTTAGTTGATCAAAAACTAGCCTGGAAACAAAAATTTAAAGTAAAGTCATGAGATTGCGCGAGTTAACGCTTTGAAACAAAAAATTTTCATAAATTTTCTTTTTATTTGTTTTTTAAATTTTGCAGAGTTCATCCAAACATTCTTAAAATAATAAAAAATTTATATTTTGTGACCTGGATACCTTTTCCATTACCAATTAACAGTTTATTTTACAAATTATGTTTTGGAAACAATGGATTCTTTGAACGGGAATCCTATCCATTTCAGAAGCCAAGTGAGACTTTTCAGCTTGGGACCTCACGAAAGTCACCACAGCAAAAAATTATTTATAAATCAAAGTTTAGTAAAAAATTTTTTACCACAATAAAATAATAAAACTCGATTTTTACAGAAACACTATTATCTGTCTGTAAAAACATTAAAAAAAAAGTTTAAATACTATGCTATTTTAAAATAAATTTAATTCAAAAACTCGTAAAAAATTTTTGTTAAAATCTAAAAAAACTGAAAAAAACTAAGTTCAAAGTGTCACTAATTAAAAAAGAACGCCGTCACCAAAATGAAGCAATCAAAAAGACAAAAAATCAACATTACGTGAGCCAATCTTTTTTGGTGAATAAATTTTGCGCAATACAAAAAATCAAGTCATTCGATTTGTACTAAGATTGCATTGTAAATCTTGATGATAGTTTTTTGAGTCGAAAAATTCATTTGCTTTCGTAAAAGTCAAGATTATTAGTACTATAGAGTTCTTTAATAAAAATAACATCACAGGAATCTAATAAAGCTTTAGTTAAGTTGTTATTATACGTATTTATGTCGTAATGGGTAAAATTATTCAAAGCCGGATTAATGAATAAAGGATAAATAACGCTTTCCTTTTTACTCTTTCCTAATAAATAATTTCCTAATAAAGGATAAATAACGCTTTCCTTATGAATAACGCTTACCTTTTTACTCATAACGAAATAAACATTATAATAACTTAAATGTAATAAGATTTATTTTATAACAACCAAATAAAGGTTTTATTAAACTGAAAGAAACCATTCTAAACAAAAACAAAACAAACATAAGTTATTAAGTATAACACATAAAATTACAGACGTGTCAGCATTGCAATTGCTATGAAGCGCAGTTGACACGTTTGACAATTACAGAGTTTTTATTACTTTTATCTTTGAGGAAATGATTGATCGATTATATTAAACTTTTATAATAATTCCACCGTTTGATACTTCGTATGGTACTACGTTCTTCCCTTTTTAAATTGTACACATATTGCATTTGAGTTATATATAACAGGTCAGTATCTCTGCACTGTTTTTCTTACACAAGTAGATGAGTCTTCATCATTAGTTTTTTCTTCGTCTTCACATTCAATATTTTTATTTTGTACATTTAAACCATTATTAACTTAATTTAAATTAATATTCACATTTTCCGATTCTTTGTTTGCATTGTACGTATATGTAATATCATAATCATCATTACTAGCAGTGTTTTTTTTTAAGGCGTTTTGAGGAACCGAAACGGTCTCTCAAAATTGTCCAGCGGTCTCTCAAAATCTGCTTCTACAATAGTGTAAACAAAGCTAAGTACACTCAGGAACATTAGGAAAAAAATTAGGGTCCTTCAAAATTGCTTAGAGGTTCCTCAAGCCAAACCTTAAAAAAAACACTGATTACTAGTACCCGGCTCTACATCTTTAAATGAAACAGTTGTTTCTCTCCTCTACCTAATCAGGACATAATTCGGGGCGGCATGCTCGAGATTTACTTTATCCACTACATGGTCGTATTTACTGGTGCAAATATGGCGCTTTAAGTACACCGCTACAGTGAGCTCAACCAAGTCGGTACTGACGTGCCAAAAGTTAATGGACGTTTAAACAGAGAACAAAGCAATAAACGTACAGAATGAAAAGCATCTGGTAAGAAAAGATCTGGAAATGACAAATAGCTAAATATCGATATTTTAAAGCAGGTTTTATGACCTACCAAAACATACCATTATAGCGTTCCCACTGGCCATCATTAGCAGCATGCCGCAAAGCTCGTTTGTCCACGAGTGACTAAGGTATACGCTTTCATTCATTCATTCATACATTTCATTTTATTCTCAATCATTATTAAACAGTTTGACACAAAAATTATAAATATTGGAAAGATTAAAAAAAGGAAGAAGCAGCACAACGTCAGACGTTAAAACATGCATAAGATAAGCAGAAAGTGAAAGCACAAAACAGTAGAAAGCATGGCCGCAACACTTTAATCAGATAAAAATTTAAGAAATGAGAAAGAAAAAAAATATAATAATATTATCAAACAAATTGAGAGATTGAATAACCAGTTAGGTACTAGTCTGCGTAATGATGATGGGTGGCACAGCTAGCCAAGATGGAAATTTAGCTCAACTGAGCAAGGTGAGTAAAGAAAAACCACCCCTAAAAAGAAACCTCACCAGGTCAGGAAACCTTTTCTGAATGCATCTGGTGACATACAAAAAATAATAAGAAGAATGAATACATACAAAAAGAAATTACAAATTTATAAAACAAATAACAAGCAGATAATAACGATATTAAAAATAATATAACGTAACATAAAAAAACTATGATGATAGTCGAAGTTGATGGATAAAAAAATAGGTATGATTAACATATCAAATATAAATAAAATTAAAAAAAAAAAAATTATTATTTTTTTATACACTAAATTTTTACAGACCAGCATAATAGCTAAATAAACAAATTAAACAAAGTCAATAGCATAAAGTAACGGCATAGAAATTTACAAAACAATTTTAAAAATGAAAAATAATTGCTAAAATGAAATAGTAGACCATTACCAAAAAGAAATTTTAATTAAAGAGCGAAGATAAGGGTGAAAAAAAATTAATTTCATTTAGTGATTGATTTGAATTATGCAGACAAACAAAAGTTAAGAAAAGAGTTCTTTATGTCTTTGTGATAAGACCGGTTATCTTAATCGTTTCAGTTTTTCTTCCAACGATTAAATTTAAAAGTTTTTGTACCATTTCCGTTGCCTTTTTTCCAGAAACCTGTAATCAAAAATATATAGGGCAATATCATGTTTTAACACTACAATTAAATATTATTATCATTACATAAAAGATATTTATAAACGTTAAGAGTAAAAGATTGAACACTTTGTTTCTTATTTTTTAAGTCGAAAGGAATGCAATTCCAACATGCTGGACCACGGTGTGAAATAGCTTGCTGACATACAGTGCTAGAACATTTCTTTGAAATAAAGAAAGATTTGTTTTTAGTATTGTATTTAGTATCAGTATCAGTATCAGTATCTTTTATTTCTGCTCCGCCACAATAAAAACAGAAAGAATTCAACAAACGTATAGCACTATAGCAGAAGAAGAAAAAGGAAGAAGCAACAAAACGTTAAACGTTGTAGCATGCACACAGTAATATTTTATATAGTAGTTAGAAGAATGATGCATGGTTGCAACACCTTACATAGAAAAGCAGATAAGGAATTATAAGACTGGGAAAAACAAAATAAGAGATAAAAAAAGTAAAGCGCGACAAAGCAAGGCGTACCATGTATTTGAGACATTGTTGTGTTGGCGGCAAAAATATGGTGGGAAGCACAACAAGCCTGTGACCAAAAAGGGTCAGACAGGCAAACAAACCCACCGAAAGAAATCTTGTCACGGGTCAAAAGGACCATTTCATAGAAACATTGTACGAGAAAAAAACACATACACATACACAAAAGAATTGTTTGAACGTTTTCTGTTGAGGTAGTAGCCACACAATCTAGTCTTCTCTATTAAAAGCAGTTTCTCCAGATAGAAGTCCCATGTTCTGAAAAATAACAAAAACAAGGCCAGACAAGTCTCAACGGCCGAAAAGAAAAAAAAAAAAATAATAGTAATAATAATAATAATAGTAATAACAATAATAATATTCGTTCTAATCAAGCAGATTACTAGTAACTGTAATCTAGATTAAAGTTGGTTATTCTATTACAGAGTAGGTTTGGTACTTGTACTAAACTATTTGCATTAGTTTAAAAAGGAATTTGGAAAACGTGCCAAGTATTGCGTGCCCAGGAAACATAGGGTTATTGGCCGGATACTGTTTCAGTATAGTGCAGTATCGGTTGTATCGGTATCGGAAAAAGATAAGTTAACATTATTGGACCAATATAGTTTTAGAATCGTATTTTTGTATAAATTAATATAGTATGTACTATATTGGTCCAATACAGTTTTTGTAAAGTATTTTTAATTTAAAGTTGGTTTAAAAATTTTGTTAAACATTGGTAAAACAATGTTGCTCCCCCGCAGTTAGAGTTTTGTAATGTGACATAAATTCGTACAGTTTTTACGGTACGTGACCCACATAGTTTGTGTATTGATTTTGATAATAATTTTGATGTACTAATAAAACAGCATTAAATTGGAAAAATATTATCGATTTGATACAGTTTTGATGTCAGAACACAATACAAATGTTTACTGTTTCTGTGGTATTGGACTAATATAGTTTTAGAATCGTATTTTTGTATAAATTAATATAGTATGTACTATACAGCAGTGGCGGCTCGTATTGAGGAGCTGCAGAGCTGCAGCACCCCCCAACCTTAAAAATTTTTAAAAAGTAATTTTTAAAGTTTTTAGAAAAAAATTTTAAAAAATTAAGTTTTTTTTTGTATTTTTAAATAAAATTTTAAGAATTTTTTATTTTTAATATTTTTTTGGAAACTCTGCTGGAGCTGCAGCTCAAGGGCAACCATATGTTTTAAAAAACAAAGAAACATTAAATGTCACGTGACTTCTAGATATCAGTTATGCAAATGTTATCTAGATGGAGCTGCACAAACGACAGTTCGTAGCTTAGTTAAAATTTTTTAGGAGTGAGAAGAGACTTTAATCGCTGCTGATTTATGGTTGATATAGTCTTGGCATCAGGGTATTTAAAAGAGAATAAGACCTTTTGAGTTTTGATGATTTTTTAACAGGATGAAACAGGTTTTTAGAGATATGTTTTGATGAAATATAAATTAAGATAAGTTCTGATGATTGAATAAGCAGGAATAGCAAGCTGTGGGGAGTTTTTATTTAAAACGTGTAAAATCTATATATTCTGTGCATTTTTATTAATCTCTCTGTAAAACTTTAGTTTTTTAATTTTATAAATTTTAAATATAACTATATGTGGGTTTGCAATATGGATCATGTGCCTAAAATAAATAAATATGTTAAGAGTTATCTAAATCGTCATTCATCATATCCAAACATTTGCCACCAGCTTGTGTAATTTTTTGATTTTTACACATGACCAGATTTATTTGGGGGTTTGAATTAGATTTTATAATCTTTAAGCAAGTACTTAAAATTAAGATTGTGTCCAGTTCTACACAATTTTGATTTATAATTTCCACATTAGTTTAAGTTAAAAATTTGCAGCTTTGTCTAGTGCCTAACTTTAGTTTACTATTTTGCTTTTGACTGATGATAAAAATTTATGCTGATATAAGGTTATATAAATTTAAAAAATTTACAGTTAATTTTAAAATTTATATAACCTTGTGTCAGCACTAAATTTATATCATCAGCCAAAAGCAAAAGGTTATGTTAAATTGTTCTAGTTTAGAGTTCAGTTATGCATAATTCAGTTGAGTATTTAAATTCAATTTCTTTTCGCCAGCTTTCTTTACAAGACAAAATAGAAATTAAAAATAAAGGAAGACCATTACCACAATTGTCTTTGCAACAATTGTTATTATCAAGTCAAAATAAAATGTTTGTTCATAAATTCAATCCCAGTTTATATGATAAAGCTCCATGGCTATGTGGATGCAGTCAAAATAATGCTTTTTTTGTTTTCCTTGCTTACTTTATGGAGGTGATGTATCATGGACCAAGAATGGAATAAAAGATTTAAACCATTTGAGTCAAAAAATTAAGAAGCATAGAAGCATAAAGTTTCCAATTTACATTTACACAATATGTTAAATTTGTCAATGTTAGGAACTGTAATATTGGTCAACAAATTGATTCTGGTTATGCTGCATTTATTCATCGACATAATGAACAAGTAGATAAAAATTGTCAAATATTATCAAGAATTATCAGTTGTATAAAGTTTTGTGGAAAATTTGAATTGCCACGTAAAGGTCATGATGAAACAACACAATCAAAAAATCCTGGTGTGTTTCTTAGTTTGCTTGATTTTGCTTGCAACTTAGACCCATCTTTAAGAAAACATATGGACTCCAATGCAGCTTTTAAAGGAACTTCTAAAACAATTCAAAACGAAATCTTAGATTCAATTATGTTTGTTTGTCAGGATCATATTAGAAATGAAATTTCAAAATCTGATTTTTTGGCCATCATGACTGATGAAACTACGGATATGCAAGATAGACAGATATAAATAAATGGGAAAGTTGTAAAAAGGTTTTGGGGTTTTTTAATCCTCCAAATCTTACAGCTGCAGCTTTGTCTTCAATATTATTGGATCAATTAAAATTATTAATTGATGACTGCTCAGATAAATTAGTGGCACAAATATATGATGGAGCAGCAAATCTAAGTGGATCAAGAAGTGGTGTTCAAACAAGAATCAAAGATCATTACCCTTATGCCCATTTTATCCACTGCTATGCTCATAAATTAAATCTTATTCTTCAAAAAGCATGTTTCCAAAATAAAAGTGTTTGAATTTTTTTTAACCACTTGTCTGGGATTCCTACTTTTTTTTTTTAATTCACCTTAGCGAATGGCTGTTTTAGATGAAGTGGCCCATCGTCGAATTCCACGATTTTCTGCAACTAGATGGAATTTTAAAAGTAGAATTGTGCAAACAGTTTTTGAGTTGTGTAGTACACTTATTGAATGTTGTACTATACTAGAAGATTCCTTTTCAGAAAGTACAGGAAGTGGTGCCAGTGGCATCAAAAGAATCCTGAGTGACCCCAGTTTTTTGCATTGGCTAAGTTTTTTTAACAAAGTAATGCCACATGTGGACATTTTGTTTGCTCAATTGCAACAAACTACAACAGATGCTGTAAAAGTTAATAAAAATTTAACAGCTTTCTATAAAGCATTGCAGAAGATACGTGATGAAGTAGTTGAAACAGCAGTGATCATTGAAAGTACAAAGCGACAGTGTGAGAATAATTTTACTAAAGTTAGAGAAGCAAAAGAAGTATGTGACACAATTATTTTGCAATGTCAAGAAAGGTTTAAGTATACAGCTTACCTGGAAGCAAGTAAGCTGCTACAATTAAGTAATGTTTCCAACTTTATAAAGACAGAGCATTTTCCAACTGAATCACTTCAAAATTGTGTTAAAGCCTATCCAATGCTTGACCAGGAAAAACTAAGGGGTGAACTGATGCTGTTGTACTCTCGGCAAGATTTGTACCCCAGTAACAAACTCTTGGATTTGCTGTATTCTTTGTCTTCAGACCAGCTAAGACAAGATGTGTTTCCTGAGTTAATTAAGCTTTTAAAAATTGCGTTGACAATATCTATGACAACTGCTGAACCTGAACATTTTCAACTTTGAAGAGGATCAAGACATTCACAATGGACACTGATAGACTCTCTGCTTTAGCAATGATTTCAATTGCTTCTGATATATTTTGGGTCTGAGATAAATAAATAAATAAAAATAAAATAATTTCAGAAATTTAAGATTTTGATGAAAAAGTTATCAGCCACTTTACAACTGCTAAATGCCGTAGAGTAGAACTACTTTACAAATAAGACCAAAAGTCTTGTACAATTAAGTTTTAAGTATTTGTGTCAAGTTTATGATGCTAATTTTTAGTAAGTATTTTTGTGTGAGTTGTCACTTTAGTAAGAAATGAACACTGGTGTATTGATCATGAAAAGTATTTGTTTGTAGCAGTTTATTCTGTTTTTATTTAGTGTATAAAAATATTAATTGTATGTTGATCAATTGCTGACAGGTAATTTAAACTTGAATTAACTGTTAAGGAGCATTAAGACTACCAAGTACTCAATGATAGAAGGTAGAGCTTAGTTTAAGGTAAAGCTAAGTTGCAACATAAAGGTCATTTTATATTGTTTGTTTTACTGTGTGTTAGAGATATTGTATAAAAGTGTTATCTTGAAGAATGATGTAAGGCACTTGAGAATTTAACTTTGAATTATTTTTTAGATTCTAGATCAATTACATTTGTAAAATTTGCTACTTCCAATTGCTTCCTTGGTTTGAAAAAAACCTATACATTTTTTCAAAAATTAGTTAAACTGTTTTCTAGGAAATCATTACATTGAAAATAAAGTAAGCATTATAATGTTTCTATCAGGATTTCAAGTTGGACAATGTTGCAGAATGTTCAGAGGTGAGTCATCTTAAAACTTATGCTATGTGCACTTACAATATAATTTTATTAAAAACCGAAATATTTTGTTAAGCTTGAATAAGTTGTTTGAAAACTTTCTATAAACACAAATCAAACTTGTCGATTTTCGTATCTATTTAAATGCATATTGCAGTTTTAATATCTTTTTAATGGATCAAAAATCGGACTATAAGCTTATTTCTTAGGGTTAGTGTAGTAAACAATATTCTTAAGCTGCTGAAAGTTTATTGCTTATTTGCAAACTGCATTAAAAAGCATATTAACACAAGACAGTTATTTTAGTAGAATGGTTTAAATTATAATGTCCTACACAATTTGAAGATCTTTATTGTACGTTTTATATTTATACTGCATGCCCTGTATAACCATACTTTAAAAATTTTTAATATTGATCTCCTGGTAATTAAGTTTGTACTGTATATATGTTTTTTACTTTCGGTGCTGTAGATTGCATTACATTATACGGTAGTTCAATTAAATTGATCTATGCAATCTGTTTATTTTAGGTATGAGCATATCGTCGAGCTAACAATCAGATGTAAGAGAAGATCAACGAGGTGCAAGAAAAAGAGAAGACATGAAAAAATTGCACTAGCTCATTACAATAAGTTACTGTAGTAATATCCAAACATGCTGCTGAAATATTGTTATAACGCCAGTTACGGAAAAGTTCCTGTTTCGCAGTTGATGATTGAATTGCTATTCACTTGACTTTTTGCAAAAACCAAGACGAACCCAGCTTTAGTTAAATGCGATTGTTAGTGTTTGAGTGATATTCTCTTTTAGCTTGTGGTTATTGAAATATCGTTTAGATTTTTAATTCGTGAGAAGTTTGCGAATGTTTATATTACATAAAAAGATGTTAAATCGTACAATACAGTATTCGTTAAAAACTTTTTGTTATTGCCGCAATTTATAATTATTTAAAAATTTCTTGAAATAGCACCATGTACTTTTACAGAAGTTTTATACCAATCAAGACCCTCTTCAGTGCATATTTTGACTAGAATTGTATTGTAATTCAAGTTCGATACGGTTAAATTTCAGGCTTAAATAGCTTTTGCAGCACCCCCTAAAAATTTTGCCAACGAGCCGCCACTGATTCAACCTATACTACACAAATGTATCAGCATAGTATCGACTCTATATCAAATGCAACGGACATACGATACCGCGCCAATATCCACACTGTGAGTAAACGACATCAGGTCAATACGAGGGCTGTTTGAAAAGTAACGGGACTGTGTAAATAATTATTTTATTTGAAATGCCACGTAAAAATTACAACTTGTCCCCTTCAAAGTAATCTCCTTGAGCTCGAATGCACTTTTCTAATCTCTGCTGCCATGCTTCTATGCACTTCTGGAAAGATTCCATTGGGATCGCTCGTAGTTCCTTCGTTACGGCTGTTGTTATGGCTTTTGAGTCTTGAAAACGGGTTCCTTTAATGACTCCCTTGAGCTTAGGAAACAAGAAAAAATCACAGGGAGCCAGATCTGGCGAGTAGGGTGGTTGCTCCAGCACGGCAATGTTATTTTCTGCAAGAAATTGTCGTATGCTTAAGGCATTGTGAGCAGGAGCATTGTCATGATGAAGCAGCCATGACTTTGTCTCCCACAATTCTCTTCTTTTCTCCCTTACCGAACGCATCAAACGTCGCAAGATGTCTTTGTAAACATTCTGGTTAATGGTTTGGCCCTGTGGCAAGAATTCTAGATGAACAATTCCATGAACATCAAAGAAAACAATCAGCATTACCTTAATTTTGGACTTGAACAGCCTTGCTTTCTTGGGTCTTGGTGAGGATGCACTCTTCCATTCAAGGCTTTGCCGTTTGGTGAGTGAATCGTACTGGAAGATCCACGACTCATCACCGGTAACAACTCTACTCAGCAGATCTGGTGTAATTTCAAGTTGTTTCAGGATGTCTTGACATACTTGCACACGATTTTCCTTTTGCCCATCATTCAGCAACCTTGGTACCATTTTCGCACAAACCTTCCTCATCCCCAGATTTTCTGTAATGATCCTCCACACCCTCTCACTATTCATGCTCAACTCATCTGCTATCATTCTAACAGTAAGGCGGCGGTCACTGCGCACTTTTTCTCTCACACACTCAACATTTTCGTTTGTTCTGCTTGTTGTTGGCCTTCCACTCTTAGGATCATCTTCCACATCCTTTCTTCCCTCTCTGAACCTCTTGTGCCACTCAAAAATCCGAGTTCTTGACATCGTAGCATCTCCGTAAACTTCTTGGAGCAAATTGAATGTTTCAGTTGAGTTTTTCCAAGTCGAACAAGAAACTTCAAGTTGATTCTTTGTTCAATGCTCATTATTTGTTAACAAAAGAAGAAAAAAAAGAAAAAAATATTTACTAAATAAATTATCCCAAAACGAACTACAGTAAAGCACCTTTCAAGAAAAACCTGTAAAAAAGCATATGGTTGTCACAGAATGCTGAAACTACATTTTTACAACCACAAGACATTGCGCCATCTTAAAAAACAAAGCTTTTATCTCTGTTGCAAGTGTTGTTTGTGCAAAGCATATAGTCCCGATACTTTTCAAACACACCTCGTATATAACCTATACTGTGGCATTGTATCAGCACTGTATTGGCTCGATAATAGGGGCATGTATACGATACCGCGCCAATATCTATATTGTGAGCAAGCGACATCAGGTAGCATTGTATCAGCACTGTATCGGCTCGATATTAGGTGCATCGTATACGATACCGTGCCAATGTCCATACTGTGTGCAAACAACATTCGACCAATATACAAACTATACTATAGCAATAGCATTGTATCAGCACTGTATCGGCTCGATATTAGGTGCACCATATATACGATACTGGGCCAATATCCATACTGTGTGCAAACGATTATCACACAGTATTGGGCCAATACATGCATGTATCGTAAAAGGATACCGATACAATATCGTGCCAATTTCACATTGTTTCCTGGGTGAGTTTTTTTCTGAAGGTGTTACTTGAATGGCTGTGCCTGATCTCTGAAGGTATTTTGTTTTAGAGTTTAGGTCTAACAAATTTCAGAGATTGCTGACTTACTTTAGTTCTGAAGCAATTTGATATTATTTGGCTGTTGCTTCTGGTTTTCATTTTTAAAGATTTTTGTGTGAAAAAGTTACTAAATGCTTGTAGAAGTTGTTTGTTTTCATATTTAAACATCATTTGTGCTATTTCTAGGTTGTAAAGATTATTTATTGTAAGAAGTTGAGCGTCTTTCATAGCTTCTGTGACGTCACTGTTGTGTTGTAGATTAAATGTCATTTTTAAAAATCTATTACATATACTCTGCAGTTTTCTAATTAGAGTGGAGTTTTCAAAACACCAATTGTTTATGCAGTATCGTGTGTGACTAATCAATAAAGAATGATATATAATTAGGAGAGAATCTTTACTTAAACATGGCTTGATTTTCATAGTAACCACCAATTGTTACGGCTAATCCGCTAATTTGGTGGTCCCTTTGTTAATTCCAATAAAATTACTACATCCGGGTTACGTACCTAATTTCAATCAGCGTTCGTGACTGGTTGCTGTATTCTTGGAAGTAGTCATGCTTGTGACAGGACCACCTGGTAATCGAAGGTAATCAATAATTTAACTTTTGCTTTCTATTTGTATAGATCGGTCTACCTTTTTGTTAAATCGCTACTTTAGTAGCCTTTGGTAACTGGAATAATTTGTGTACAGTATATAATTTAATTCTGTAATTTTACTGCCTTTTATTTCAAATTATATTTCTCCCTGGTGGATCAGGTGGCTGGTGTGTCTAGGGAGAGCTAGTAGGCTACTTTAGTGCGCCTTATTGCCCGACCTATCGCTTATTCTTATAGAATTCTACGGGCTGTTGACTTGCTCGTATACCAATAGTGCTTGTAACTTCTTTTTAAGAGATAAAATATAATCTTTCCATGACAAGTGTTCGTCCAGAATAACTCCTAATAGTTTAAAGGATGAGATTTTTTGAATTGGAGTGTTTCTGATTTTTAATGTTAAGTTGGGAGTGGGTGTGTTGAGGGTTTTAAAGTGCATGCACTTTGTTTTATCAATGTTTAAGGAAAGCTTGTTGGTCACTAACCAGTTGTCGATGTTATTAAGCTCTTCATTTGCATTGTCATACAAGTTTTTTTTGTTTTTTCCTGAAATTAATATAGTTGTATCGTCTGCAAAGGCTAAACAACTGCTGTATCTCAGGCATTTAGGAAAGTCATTGACATATATTATGAATAAGATGGGTCCCAGAATTGAGCCCTGGGGGACAGAAGAGGTCAGCTTATTGATGTTTGTATATTTAGTACCATGGACTTCAGTTTGTTGAGTTCTATCTGTGAGGTAACTTTTAAACCAAGAAAAAGGTATGCCTCTTACTCCATAATGGTACAGTTTGTTAAGCAAGATTTTATGGTCAATAGTATCAAAGGCTTTAGAAATATCTAAGAAAATCCCCAAGTTGATTCTTGTTTTCAAAGGCTGTTGTAACTTTATCAGTTAATAATGTAATAGCATGTGAAGTGGAGTGCCCTTGTCAAAACCAAACTGGTGATTAGACAAAAGATTGGAGTTAATAAAAAACGAATAAAAGTCGTCTGTGTACGATTTTTTCAAGAATTTTTGAAAAATTGAATAGCAAGCTAATTGGTCGATAGTTTGCTGCATTTTTTGTGTTTCTTTTTTTGAAAATAGGAATTACTTTTGCATGTTTAAAAAATGTAATAAACTTGCCTTGGGACAGGGAAAGATTAAAAACATAACTCAGTGCTGACAATGCATTAATAGGTAAGTATTTTAGTAGTATAGAAGGTATACATTCCCAACCAGCACTAAATTTTAAAGGAGTTTTAGATATAAGTCGTGATAATTCAAAAGTAGTTGTTGGATAGAAAAACATTGATGTAGGGTTCGATGTACCAAGAAAATTTTGATGACTAACAGTTGTTTGTGGAAGATTTTTTAGTAGTAATTGAGGTGTGTTAGTGAAGCAGTCATTGAAAATGTTAGCGATTTCAACAAGATCAGTAATTGATTTGTCATTAGTATTAAATTCTAGTTTTTCAGGTCTTTGCTGTTTGTTTTTGCCAATTAAGTAGTTAATGCATTGCCAACTTTTTTTGATATTGTTTTTGAACTTTGTAAATTTTTGTTTAAAATATTCTTTTTTCTTGTAATTGATTGTGTTAAAGTATAGATTTCTTAACTTTTGATATTTTGCTTTTAGGTTTGGACTGCCTGTGGTTATGTATTGTTTGTATAATCTGTCTTTTATGTAGTAACTTTGCAAGTTCTTTGTCATACCATTTACAACTGTTTGGTCTGTTTTTGGAGCATTTTAAAGTGAAACAGTTTTTGACTTTATCGTTTATTAAATTGTGGAATTGTGCATAGAATTGATCAGGATCTGATTCTTGAAAGACTGTTGTAAAATCAACTTGTTCGACGGATCTTTGAAATTGAAGAAGATATTGTGGACTGAAGCATTGCATGATATTTTTTTAAAAAGGGGATAATTTTCCGATAACAGATGTTTGAAAAATGGGTAAATGGTCGGCTACTGGGTGAACAATAATGCCACTGGAAATTTTTGTGTTGGTGAAATTAGTCCAAATGTGGTCTATAGTTGAACTATTTTTTTCAGTAATTCTTGTTGGTTTGTTAATTAAAGGATAATAGTTAAAGCTGAACATGGTTTCTACAAAAGCATATATGTGATAATCTAAAGAATCTAGTAAATTAAAGTTAAAATCTCCTAAAATAATACATTTGTTTTTTGTTTTGTTTACATTATTTGGTACATATTGAAGAGAATTATTAAAAGAATCTATTGAATTTTTATCTTGTCTAGGAGGCCTGTAAACTGTACCGCAAAATATTGATTTGTTTTTGAAGTGGACTTTTATAAACAAAGACTCAAAAACTTTTTTTTCATTATAGACAATTCAGAACATAATGAAAAGACTAATGTATTTTTAATGTACATACCAACCCCACCACCTTTACTTTTTAGTCTAGGGTTTGAAATAAAGTTGTAACCATTTAGGTTTTTGTATTATCCAGATGAGCTTGGCTTTTCCCAAGTTTCATTAATAGCTATTATATCAGGTTTTATTTGTAATTCTGAGATCAGACATTCAAGTTTTTAAAATTATGGGAGTTTACTAATGATCGTATGTTTAAGCACATGGTAAAAAACGTTTTGTTTTCATTTTTGTTAAATGATTGGTATACTTCTTGAGTTGTAAAATATGTATCGTTTAGTGAAATGTCTAATAAAATATCATTTGTTTTTAGTAAATATATCTTTAAATGCAATTGGGTTTTTATTATTTTTTTGCTTAAACATAAACACAATTAGTTCTTTAGTTAAAAGTTGATCTATTGTTAACAATTTATTTTCTTTTATAATATCACAAACACTTGAGCTACTACTAATCCTAAACAATAATTCAACAAATTTATAGCACAGTCGTTGTAATCTTTTAACCAAGATTTTATTGCCATAGCACCAGTTTAAAATGCGATAAGAAAGCTGACTGTTTATAAGAGAGTGATAGAGTAGGAGAAGAGATCTTTTGTTCAACAGTGATTTCACTTTAATAGCAGTTCCAAGAACGCTACGTAGTTTAGATATTAGGTGATTTATGTGTCTTGACCATGTTATGTGCTCTTGTATATAAACGCCAAGAAATTTAATACATTCAACTTGTTCAATTTTGTTTTGTCGCAATACAAGAACTTGCTTTTTCTTGTTAATTTGGATTGTGCAGTCCTAAATACAACGTATTCAGTTTTATTTGCTAACTTGTTTTATTAACTGATAATCTATTTGCTATCAACCACTGGTCAACTAGTTGAAGTTCTTTATTACCAGTATCAAAAAGCTTTTTAATGTCATTTTTTTGTAAAAAAATGTTTGTATCATCAGCAGACATCAAAAAATCACTATCATTCAGACAAATTTTGAAATCACGGACATATATCAAAAAAAAAGTGGTCCTAGTTTAGAGCCCTGAGGTACACCACTTGTAACTTTAAGAGTAGTTGTAGAAAAAATTCCTGCATATTTTACTTTTTGTGTACGTCCTGTTAAGTAACTAGTAAACCATTTTAGTGCATTGCCTCTAACCCGAGTTTGTTCACGAGTGACTAAGGTTTGTCTAGTTTGTTCACTAGTTTGCATAGTTTGTCCACGAGTGACTAAGGTATACGCTTTTGAACCAATCTTTACCAAAATCGGAGATTAAATGGTTGTGCGTAGACGTTGATAGTTATAAAATAGTCACATCTACAAAACTCCAGCAACGCGACTGCGATCCCTGAATCTTCTAGTGCTTCCTCATCCCTGTCTCTATGCTGGCAACTTCAACTATGGCCACGTTGATTGAGGTTACAACGATTAAAGTGTGGACCATGGCCGTACCTATCGGGTGGGCTAAGAGGCGATTGCTTTCTCAAGTCTCAAAAATTAGGGAGAAAGCAGGAGTTTCATGGCAGCGACAAGGAATTATTTAGGCAAAACATTTCCAACTAGCTGTGATGCAATAGCATCAACTGAAACAAGACAATGATAAGGAGAGTGTCATGACCTACCATTAAGGTTATTCATTATATGTTCAATCTATGTTAAGTTCTTCCTCTTTAACAAATAATAGATCTCCAAGATCAAGATCACATTACCAAAAAATATGTAATCTTGACTATCAAGATCAGATCACAAAAATGTTGTGATTTTGAAAATCAGATTAAGATCGTAATCTTGAAGATAAAGATTTCTTTTAAAATTACGTATATAAGACACTTAAAAAAAACAAAAAAACAATAGCTTATCTTCTAGGGACATGGGAAACTTTTTCAGAACACTTCTAACCGGGTAAGGGACTACTAGGACCTACGCTAGCAAAACCTAAAACTGGATTGGTGCCAGTGTTCCAGCGGCCGGAGTAAAAGCTGGAGTTATCTTTGGCATTGTATAGGAGGACAAAACTATTGATGTTTGCCCAGCCAGCCAAGCACCCAGTGCCCGGTTGTCATCATCGTAACCACAATCAACGTGGCGACAGTTGAATCGCCAGCTTAGAGACAGGGTGAGAAAACACTAGAGGATCTGGGAGTTGCAGTTGCATTGGTCGAAATTTGCAAACGTTGACTATTTTATAACCATTAATATCCACGCACAACCACTCAATCTTTAATGTTGATGAAAATTGATCTAGAAGGGTGCAATCCAGTCAATCGTGGACAAAAGTGGCAAGACTATAGCCTTAATTAAGGAGGACGAAGATAATTTATCTGCACTAGTTCAGTAAGCCTCTTGTAGTAAAGGAAAAATGCTTTTAACTATAGAACAAGAAGATGAAAAACCTTCATCTTGTTGGCAATAAGACCTTCAATGTTTGTCTGCAGAAATGTGGGTCTTGGAAACTAATTCGCAATGTGCTTATAAAGGGTTTTCTCAGCGGTGGTTTTTAATTGACTTGAGAAAGTTTTTGCCGACTGACAGCAGTTGGTTTAACATTTAAGTAAGTAGATAATTTTTGTTTTGGAAAATTTGATTTCAGTTGGTCATGCAGAACAACAATTGATAAAGATTTGATAAAGCAATTGGCATCATGACCAAATTGCCAATTTATTGATAACTTGCGTTAAGACATTATAATTGTAACAAAAGATTGTCAATCAATAAAAAATACACCAAACCACTTTTAGTAAAATAAAGACGTAAAGACTCTATGTACTTATGTATATACTTTGTTTAACCTCGCAATACGTATGTACATACGTATGTACGTACTTTGTTTAACCTCGCAAATTTACAAACTTTTATGTCTGAAATGTTGGAAAATTTTTTCAAGTTTTATGAAAAAAATTGTAAATATATGATAAATAAAAAGATACTTAAAATAGGTAATGATAAACAATGCATCATGAAGGTAATATAATTTTAGGTTCTACTGATGACAAAATTCGACAAATTTTTTTCGATAAAACAAATTTAGAAAGATGTGAAAATAATCAAGTATTCTATAGTGAATGTTTGACCTCTTCGAACGCTACTCAAAACACTGGAATTTTTGTGACAAATGGAAGTTGTTCTGCTGGTTTGTGAAGCTTTTTATTGTTTACTTCTATTTAAGTTTAAATATAGTCATTAGCAAAAGTTTTCGAACATGTCACATTTTTGCTGTTTATCAGAAATTATTTTCATCAGAACAAGTTACTTACACTGCTGATTTATTTCATTTGTAAATTAACACCACATCCTCTAAGCACTCAAATTAAAAACTGACTAGGAAGCTTACTACTTGATGTGTTCTTTTTTACTCTTTATCACTACTTGAATGGTTGACGAAACACTGCAAGTCAGTTTCGCGTAATAGTCTTAAAGGATTTTTTCCCATACCTCTTTTATAGCCTGATTTAATCCTAGTTTAAAACCTGAAAGTGGTTTATCTGCAAACTTGCTTTTAAATACTTTCCATTGATTTTCAATGAGGTTTAGGTCTGAGCTGTTTCTAAACCACTCCAGTGTTGCCAAACTGTTTTCTGCTAAAAAATGCTTGACAAACTTTGAGCATTAATATTGAGCACTGTCATGAATAAAGACTTTACTTTAGTAAATATTCACATGTATTTCAAGTTTCTCTTTCAGTAATTGCATATACAGTACCTAGAACTTTTCTTTGTGGTCCGTGAGAACAGAGAATACAGTCCAGGAGTATCAAACTTGAAAAACGAGCCCAAACCCTCTGGCTAAGTTGGCGTTTCATTGTTAAATCTGCGAATCTTTTTTCACAGCACAAACTGTAATAGAGTACAAGCATCAAAAAACTTAAATTTAAACCAGTCATCAAATGTTCTTGCTTTATGTTTTATTCCTAATGCCGGACACTGTGATTTCAAGGCAGGCGTGAGCCTGAGTTGCGAGCGCGTTTATGTGATTTAATATCAAATTGCATTTATATAATTTTAATACTAATTCAAATGCCTAGAAACTATGGTAATACGAGTATAAACATCAATCGCTTTTTAAAACATCACAGCACGAATTTTCTTAGAAAAACTGTTTGGAAGCGTACAGCAATTTGCTTCATCATAAGATCATCTTGGGTGATTTTTTTATTGGCCTTCTACTTCTATTTAAGTTTGTGTAACCCACATAATTATTAAAATTTACAATTGCTGTATGCACAGCAATCTTGCTGCCAAGTATCTTTGCACTGATTTTTTGTTCTGAATTGCCTTTCTTACGTAAAAACACAATTTAAGTACTTTTTGTCTTGGAAAGTTTTTAGTCATTTTCAAGATTTAAAACACCAGCTTATATACAACTTATTAAGCTTTAAAATTAATTGAAATATTTTGATACTAAAAGCTCTAAAATTTTTCACTACCTAGAAGGACGAGAACGGTCATTTTTAACTGGTCATGGTGTTATACTGTATACTTAAGTGTTGTTGCGGTATCCTGTTGCAACGCAATTGTGGCAAAAAGGTAACTAGAAAATATTTTTGCTGTTATCGGTTTCACAGAAACAGAACCCATAATCAACAAAACTAAAGCAATTTAGCAAACACCAAAGATGAAGTCTAGAAAACCATGAAAAACGTTCAGAAGTTTTAAATTTAGGCTACACAGTTTGTAGAGGTCACAAGCGTAAGTTTTTCTGCTGTGTGTTTTCCACAACAAATTCGTCTGCGATGTTGACAGAAGGAGCTAGATTTATTTCCACTGGAAGAAAACTGGCAATGTCTCCGCTTCTTTTCCAGGCGTAAGTTGTTGCTATTGCGTACCATAGATAGCTTGCAATGAGTTTATAGCAGCTGTTCCGATGCAGTTGTAGATAGCTTGCGATGGTTGTGTGGCAGCAGTGGAGAAACTGCTGCAAACTCACTTTTTGGCTGCCAAAGTTCTTCTATATGCTTGTTATAGCATTGAATTATTTCAGCTTCCTTTGCGCCTGTAATCAATTAATAAATAATTGTGCGTTGAACTTAAGATGCACAAAAAATTTTTTTCTTGGCTCAGTATACGATCAAAGAACAACCGAAAGGGGAAGAAAAAGTTTCGGAAGAATGTAGTGATGTCCTTCATCAGATGGTCCACGTTTGGCACTTCTCTGCATTGTTTTCTCATTCTACCAAAAATTGTTGTCTGCTTCTGTTTCAGGTCTTTCAATAACTTGGCCCTTGTAAATTAGTTATTGATTGTGAAGCTGCAGTCTTTTTTGTAAATGGCCTTAGCATACCTAGGCATACATCACTTGGAGGATCGTATCTTTTACTTCAGGTTAGGTCTTTTCCCGGATACGTTTGCTGTTGCACATATACTTTGTTTAGGCATCTTCCAAAAGCCAATACTTGGTACGAAACTTGTCTGGCTTTTTAGCCATGTAATGTGTAAATGGACAGCGAGTTTTGCAAGAAAATAGTTACTTGTCAATAATCAAATTAAAATCGGGCACATAACAATTTTGGCAGTTATCATTAAAAGTAATCTATATTTCAGAAATTAAACAAAATTTTTTAACTTGTTGCCTTTGACTCCAACTAGAATATTCATTGAAGCTTAAATGCTTCATAATCTTTTGGAACTTGTCACAAGCCAAAATGTTTTTAAAAACAGGATGTCCCCATTTATACTTTCAAAGTTCTTTAATAGAAATGTTTTTCTCAACAAACACTTTGTGAGTCAGCTGAAGACCTAACAATCTTTCCAAATTTTCCAAAGGTAAACCAAAATTATCATCATTCATTTTTTCGTGGTTGACACTGTAATTCTAATAATTTTTAGAATGAGCTCACCTATAAATAGATAAAAAGCGCTGTAAGGTCTTCCGTCCGTGACCCGACAGCTGATTGAACGACAGTTGATCGAACTACAGTTAATCGAACTACAGTTAATCGAAACGACATTTGATCAAAAGGACACTTGATCGAAACGACACTACATTTGAATAATGAATGAAAAAATTTACAACTTTTAATCTGTCCCGGTTTTATCAATTTTTTGTTCCCAAACCATAGTGTAGCGGTAAACGGCGCTGATGTTGGCCAATTGCCGCAAAGTAAATTGTCGAATAACGCGCGTCTGGCTTTAATAAAAGGAAAAGTCAAAATAAACAAAGAATTTAATTTAAATGAAAATAAATAATCAGACGAAAGGAAAAGTCAAATTAAACTAAGAATTTAATTTAAATGAAAATAAATAATGAGACGAAGCAATAAGAAGTGGCAATCTATAAATAAATAAAACAAACTAAAAGTCAAACACAAAGAGAAAGTACATAGTTGCCTTACCGAGCGGTTCAGGTCGGTGCTGACTCACGGGGAAACGGGAAACACATAAACGGGGATCACCAAAAACTGCACAAAGTCTATTCATATTACAACCAGCCGCCCACAAATACTGCAGCTGATCGCTTTACAGATTGAGAAATGACAATCCAAACAGTTTACAACAAATAACACTAAGTATACGTAGACTTTGGCCAGCCTCCCACAAATACTGCAGCTGATCGCTTTACAAATTGAGAAATGACAATCCAAACAGTTTACAACAAATAACACTAAGTATACGTAGACTTTGGCCAGCCTCCCACAAATACTGCAGCTGGTCGCTTTACAAATTGAGAAATGACAATCCAAACAGTTTACAACAAATAACACTAAGTATACGTAGACTTTAACCAGCCGCCCACAAATACTGCAGCTGGTCGCTTTACAGATTGAGAAGTTAAGTCAAGTGGTCACTTCACTGATTACAATGTAAAAAGATTATAAAAAATGGCAGAAATAAACATCTAACAAAACGTAATCACTACAAGAGATCTACTTGTTGCCCCCTAAAAATGCTTTTTCCAGGAACTTTGTTGAAATAACCCTGACCTTGACATTGGCAAAAAATTATAAAATAAAATATAAATCTTTTTTTACTGTGGCCTCTGCTTTTTGTGATTCTTATTTGCAGTAACAAAAAGGATGTTTAATTGCAGTAACATACAAAATAAATTTTTTTTTGTCAACTGTCATTCGATCAAGTGTCGTTTTGATCAACTGTCGTTTCGATCAACTGTCGTTCGATCAACTGTCGTTCGATCAACTGTCGTTCGATCAACTGTCGTAACACCCTTCCGTCTGTAATCGATCTATAGGAGTACGACGGTGGCCTTGAACGTTCTGAAAACGCGTTTGCAGCAAAGCTCTTTTTTTGCACCAGAGCCTCAGAAATATTTTGCTACTGAACCATTGCTTCCTCACAGCTGTCCGATAGCAGGCTGTCCGATAGCGTGTTTGTGTTGCAGAATAAGTGTTCGGCCTACCTAAACAAGAAGATGGGACATTTTTTTAATTCATATTGCTTCAACTTTACTATCAGATGAATTGCTTTCTTCAGTGTTAAGTTAAGAGATAATATCTTCAGCTTGTAACTCAAGCTCTTCTTCTTCGTCACACGAGTCGTCAAAACGATTAGTATTTAAGTGTTGAAGCACTTCTTCCACTGTATGCTGCTTTTCATAAGCCATTTGCAATTTGGAAATTTTCAGTCTTAAGTATTACAATTTGATTCAATCTGCAGGCAATAAAATTTAAATTAGAAAAAAATTGAAATAACTCACTGTATAGATACCTGATAAAAAGCTCAAAAAAATTATAAATTGAATTTTTTGTTGAGCAGAACAAGAATTTATTAATTTAATTTTTTAATTAAAAGTTTAAAGAAAATCATAAATTCAATTTTTTGTTGAGAAAAACCGCAAATTTAATTTTTGGTCAGTTATTAAGTTCAGTAAGAGAAGCTGCCTCGTCCAAAAATTTAAAGGAATTGGATTGCTTTCTTGGTTATGCTGAACTTCTTGTATAAGGTGAGCAAATCACCCCAAGTCTAACAATTACCCTTATATTCAATTTCAGAGAATAATATCCAAAGATACATTTTTCAGGCGGTGTTTGAATTCTCCAGTGTTGAAACACGTTTTTAACGACAAGTGGCTCAGATGGTAGGTGCTTTCACGCAGCCTGGGCCGTGAGTAAGTCTGTTCATTCATTTTAAAATGACAGACCGAAACCGAACCTATCAAAACGGAAGGGTATCCACCCATTCCGATGTTCAGTGTGGGTCTGCTAATCGGCAAACGTCCTTTTCAGGACTGGGCAATGCCAGGATAAAACTGCCCTTTTCAGGGCACATTGCCAACAAGTTCCGAAGACCCACTATTCTTTAGCTGAACATCGAAGGCCTCACTGCAAGTAAGATGAACGTTCTTCATCACCTCGCTATGCAGTCTGAGGCACTCGTCATCCTACTGCAGGAGACCTACTGCACTGATGCAGAGAAGTTGGTACTTCCAAACTACCAACTAGCTGGGTCTTCTTTAAGCAGGAAGCATGGCCTTGCCACATTTGTCCACGAGCGACTGAGCTACATGCTTTTGGACCAATCTCCACCGACATCGGAGATCGAGTGGTTGTGTGTGGACGTTGATGGTTATAAAATAGTCAACGTCTACAAACCACCGACAACGCGATTGCGATCCCTGGATCTCCCAGTGTATCCTCACCCCTGTCTGTACGCTGGCGATTTTAACTGTCGTCATACTGACTGGGGTTACGATGACAACAGTCCGGACGGTGAGTGCTTAGCTGGTTGGGCAAATATTAATTGTCTTGCCCTCCTATATAATGCCAAGGATGCTGCCAGTTTTTATTCCGGTCGCTGGAACACTGGCACCAATCCAAATCTAGCTTTCGCTAGCGTAGGTCCAAACAGTCGCTTACCGGATAGACGTGTCCTTGACAAGTTCCCCAGGTCACAACATCGACCTTCACTTATTACATCACCAAGGCTTGCTATGGCAGTGCCAAGCATGCCTGTTAAGCGATGGAACTTCCGCAAGGCCAAATGGAGTCACTACATTGCTTTGACGAATAAATTCGCAAGGACTTTGTTGCCGCCTGATTCACTTGATGTGGATGCGGCTAACCAGGACTTCTGTAACACCATTAAAAAAGCAGCCAAAAAGACTATCCCACGCGGGTATCGAAATAACTATATTCCGTGTTGGGATGCAGAGTGTGAATCCCTCTATAAAACCTTTCTGCAGTCTCCTCAGGGAGACGACTTAAGTTTGGCTGCTACAGCTCTGCTTTCCAAGCTTGAAAGAAAGCGGAGGGATCGATGGTCCGAAGCAGTTCGGAGCATTGACTTCTCATACTTTAGTCGAAAAGCGTGGAGTATTTTGAACAACCTTACTGGTAGGTCACGACACTCTCCTCATCACTGTCCCGTTTCAGCCGATGCTATTGCATCTCAGCTGGTTAGAAATGGGAAATACGAGGCTGTTGATCGCAAGTCATCTCGACTTGTCTTTCAAGAAGTGTCTGACCTTTGGAGGACCACAACACCAGACGCAGTAAATATCTCTGACAATTTTTCACAGAGAGAATTTACTGCTGCCGTTTAACATTTAAAACCAGGTAAAGCTGCGGGTTCTGATTCCATCTGCCCAGAGCTTATACTCCATGCTGGAGCTGCTTTGAAGTCCTGGTTACGTGACTTCCTTTCTTCCTGTTTGTGCCGACTCAAAATTCCTAAGATCTGGAGAAGAGCGCTTGTGGTCGCGATCTCAAAACCAGGAAAGCCCGTGGGGGACCCAAAGAGTTATCGACCAATATCTCTGCTCTGTGTCCCCTACAAGATCCTCGAGAGGCTTATCTACGCCCGCGTTGAACCATTAATCAATCCACTGCTCCCTAAAGAGCAGGCTGGATTCCGACGCGGGAAGTCAACTGTAGATCAAGTTGTTCTGCTAACCCAGAACATCGAGGATTCTTTCGAGGCGGTGCCGTATTTATCGATCTGACAACTGCTTATGACGCTGTCTGGCACCGTGGCCTTACCTGCAAGCTGCTGAGACTACTTCCGGATAAGCACATGGTCAATATGATCATGGAGCTTGTCCGAAATCGAAGTTTTACCCTTACCACCGGTGACAGCAAGCAAAGCAGGCTGCGCCGTCTTAAAAACGGCGTTCCTCAGGGATCGGCCTTGGCTTCCCTTCTATTTAACATCTATACGTACGATCTTCCTTCCATGATTTCCAGAAAGTTTGCTTATGCTGATGATCTAGCATTGTTGTATTCTTCTGGAAACTGGAAGGACTTGGAGGGGACCTTAAGCCAAGACATGTCCACACTTTCAGCGTATCTCCAGACTTGGAGGTTCAAGCTCAGTCACACTAAGACGGTGACGGCAGCCTTTCACTTAAATAACCGAGAGGCCAAACGTGAGCTAAAGGTCTACAACAACGGTAGACTTTTACCGTTCTTTCCAACCCCTACTTATCGTGGGGTAAAACAGAACAGATCGCTCACGTTTCGTCACCATTTAGTGGCATTGCACAAGAAACTATCCTCGCGCGTCACACTGCTGAGGCGACTCGTGGGCTCAGGATGGGGTGCTGGTGCTAAAACACTACGCATAGTCACCTTATCTCTAGTCTACTCAACATCTGAGTACTGTGCGCCAGTCTGGTGTCGCAGTGCTCACACTCGTCTCATTGACAGTGTCTTGAATGACGCCTTGCGCATAGTTACTGGATGCCTGCGTCCCACTCCAACGGACCACCTACCTGTACTCTCAGGCATCCAGCCAGCTGAGCTTCGCCGAATGGGAGCAACACTTTCCTTGGCTCACCGTGGATCTCTGGACCCTGATCATATCTTGCATGGTCTTTTAAGTGGGTCCTCAGATACTTGTCAAGTGAGATTAAGATCCAGATGCCCGTTTGTGCCAGATACGCGGAATCTTTTGGACAACCTTGCTAAACTTGGCATCCGCGCTTCTGAATGGACAAGTCAGAAATGGAAAACGGAGTACTGTGAAAGTGTTTCCAGGCTTCGTGCTTTTGTGCCCGAGACCGGTGCCAGGCCTGTTGGGATGGGCTTACCCCGAGCAGCTTGGGTTAAGCTCAACCGCCTAAGGACTGGTGTTGGGCGATTCCATTCGTCCATGCACAAATGGGGTATCGCTTATTCACCGAATTGCGAGTGTGGCGCCTCTGAGCAAACCGCAGACCATGTACTAACAGCGTGTCCTATACATCGGGCACCACATGGAGCACGAGGTCTGACGGTTTTGGATGACGAAACTCGATTCTGGCTTAATGACATCACTACCAGCATCTGATCCAGGCAGTGTAGCAGTCTAGGGTAGTAAAAGGATAAACCCTCGGCCCCATTCCTGTTTGTGTCTGACCTGGAGTGGATGCCCTTCAAACGACGACGACGACGAACGACAAGTAAGGGTGACTCACGGTCTTTTGTTTTGTATACTCTATTTTTAACCGACTCCGAGGCAATTGAGTTGGCGGTGAAGGAGAAGAGGCGGCGCGTGTGTCTGGTTCTGCCAGTTAAGTTGTTAATCATATTTTATGCCTGCCGACTGGAGTGGGTAAAGCCGATGTTATTGACAGGCTCACTCCAGCGATCTTTCTGTTTTTCATCAAAATGGGACTGCAAAGCGGAAGCAGCTGAGATCTGACATCATAGAGCACGAGGTCTGACGGTTTGGGATCACAAAAATTGATTCTGGCTTAATACCATCACTGCCAGCATTTGATACAGGGAGTTCAGCAGTCTGGCGTAGTAAAAGGATAAACCTTCAGCTTCAGTGCTAGTTGTGTCTGACCAGGAGTAGATGCCCTTCCAAACGACGGCTACGAGGCAAAGAAAAAAGGCGAAGAAGGAGATAGGCGTAACTAGATTGTAAAAACTAAATCAAAGAAACACAAAGAAAATTGGATGCAATAATAATCTATTTAAAAAATGCAAAAATACTTTTAACACTTTTGCTCGGGGAAAATATGAAAAATTATAGGTTGTGCAGGGTACATATTTGGGGCACACAAATACATCATTTTCACAACAGTTTCTAATGAGATTACCGCAATTTGTATTAGTGGGAGTATTTCAATTACCTTTTGTTGGTCTTTACTTGAATTTTGGAATAACTTTTACGTTTGAACTTTAAAACATGTTTTTTTAAAGTTTGATGATCCCTGGTCTAATATGTTCATTTTTTTATTGCGACCCACTGATAGTTTTAAAATGACGCATCAGCGTGAAGGCCCCAGTTGGAAACTTTTTCTAAACAAATTACGGGCTGATACATTTGTAGTATTTTTAAGGCTGCCTAAATTCTCAAACCTATTTGGAGAATTTAGTTGATATCTTCTGTATCTTCTTTGTTTTAATTAATTGATTTTACCCTCAGAAATCTCATTGGTAAATATTTAAACTCCATTTGAAACTTTTTTGTGTAATTTTATGTTTAATTGATACGTTTTTGTTAAAAGTTGAAATTTTAGATTTGCAAAAGTTTCCATCAGATCAGACCATGCAAATCAGACTCAATTCAGGGATAAAATAAAAAAGATAAAAAAAGTAAAAATAACACATTACATTTGATATTTCATACAATGGAAAACACTATGACCCAATTGCTACAGATTTTTCAAAACTTATCTGGAAGTTTCTCTCGTGCACCTGAGGTGGAACTCCACTGCAGTTGCTATTGTATCAAATTATACGTTTGACGTTGATTTGAATTATTTGAACAACTACCCACTCGTACTGCGTTTTGTCACGTGACATGGGTAAGTTTAAGACAATTTTGCATAGAGAAATCTGTTTGCTAAGTAAACACGTTCAAGTCGAATTAAGTTCAACTTTTTCTTTGTTGTTTGCTCGTCGTTTCAAAAGAATTGAAAAGGACCATCAATAACTTGATGGTTCAAAACGTAGTTTCAAAAGGAACAACAACTAGCTGTTAAATTGGCTGACCAAAGGTATTACACACGCTAAGTATTATCTAAGTTTTTTTAACGCTTATAGATAATTTTTAATATTATAATTGAAAAAAAAACAGCAACTTTTAGCATTTTAAACGCATTTTAACACTTTTTTATTTGTCAAAAGCTGGTTTTTTAATAAATGTAGAAATTGTAAACAACATTTGATAGATAAAAAAATTATAATTGTTTTTATTAATTTCAAGTGTAAGCCTATTACGTTCAGTTAAATTATTAAACACATTTTGAGTATTTCGATTTGTTCCTTATAAATTATGACTAATTTTTTGAAATGGGAGGTAATTTTGAAAGTACTCTGGCAGGGGTAGCAGCGTAATATAAATTTCTTTCCAATCACGCATTGCCATTGCAAAGTTTCTAAAAAGCCTACCTCAATTTGAATTATTTCGTTATTTTTTAACGACAAACTGTTAAAACTTTGTGTATTGAAACAATTAAAAGATTTTTATGTAGGTTTTCACGGCTGAGTAAAGTCACAAAACTAGTTGTTAAATCAATAACTGCAGCAGGTGAGTTTACTCGAAATTTATTAAAGCGTCTTTTTTTGGTGATTTTATTCACGAAAATTTTAATGGTAGAAATTCAAATTCAAACTCAAATTTTCTTTGCGATTTTGCACTTAATTGGAAAATGCTTTCAACTATGTTTTTTACCAATTAACTATTATAACTGTTTATTAATAGAAAAATCTTAATAATAACAAATCTTAAAAGAATCAATATAATATTTTATTAAAATTTAACTTGAAACTAGTTACTAATATAAGCCACAATGACCACAAAAAATCAGAACTCATTTCAGTAAAAACTTGACAACCAATTAAACAAATAAAAGTGGACATAAGATTAACGCAAAACTCAGAAGCGGTTAAAATTAATCAGTTTTAAATTATGTTTTTTTAGAGCGTTGCCTTTTTAAAATTTGACCTTCTTCACTCCATAAGTTTTTTTTAATTTACCGAGAAACAAAAGAATACTTTTATTCATCTTCTTAAACGAGTGTAATTAAGGACATTGATGGCCTTACAAAAGGGCACTCGGTGCAAAAAAATAGAAAGGGGCCACTTTTTAGGGTGAAAAGTTTTTTCCCCAAAATAAAGTGATCTCAAAAAAAAGATCATTACTTTCAATCAATGTCCAAAATCTTCATTTTCGTCCCAGTACCTTATGCCAATTTTCATCTTAAAATTAAGGAGAAGACAGGGGTCACCATCCTACTAAAAAAAAGAAAAAGCTTTTATTTAAGAGAAACCACTTTTTGACTTTTTTTAGGGGGTGGGAGGTTTGACCGCTCCGTTCGCATCGTACTAAAGCAATCACTAATTAAGTAGTATCAAAACAGTTTGTTAAACAGTTTAAATCTTTTACACGAGTATAGCTCAAAAGCGAACCACTTGGCTCTCTGAGAGAAAATTTGAAATCTTTAGAAGTAAAAAATTATTGAGGGAGGAATTAGAGAATTTTTAGAGAATCTTTTTTGAGAACCCTTAGAGTTATCAAGAGATTTCCCTTTTTAAAAAAACCAGGTGTAGTTTTATTTTGTGGTATTTTATAAGAATCCATGTAGTGTAGCATTGATTATAAGGATCCATATAGAAATCTTTACAAAAATGCCCCGTGTAGTTTTATTTTGCGTTCCATTAGCCTCCAAAAAATTTATCCATTAACGTCCGTTAACCCAAAACAACTCCAAAAAATTTAGATTTTAGTACAAAGAGAAATTATAAGTAATATCGAAAAAACCTTTAAATTTCAAACAATATTGCATAAAAAGAAACTATTCATTATTTACATTTTATACATTAGTTATGTAAAGTAGATTATTCTTAACATTATTTAAATTATTATAAAAGTTACTAAAAAATTATTGAAATTTGCCACAAAAACTCTCCAAAGGAAAATAAACTTTACAAAAAAATCTTGTTTAAATTCAATTTTTTTAAGTCATAAAAACACTCCTTATAATTAGCAGAGCTGCACCTGAGATATGGAGCTTTAAGACCAAAATGAGAACTTTGGGGTACCGAGACCAAGAGGAGACGAAATTTTGTAGTAGCGAAACCGAGATGAGACGAAACTTTGAAGTACCGAGACCGAGACGAGACACGAGACTCTCATACGTTGTTTTAGTTTAAACCAGGGTTGTGGAATCAGTGTTGGAAGTTGGAGTCGCATATTTTTAGGTGGAGTCAAGTTTAAGTGGAGTTAGACAGATTTGTTTTTTAGATGTGCTAATGTTGGTATTGGAGTTGTAATTGTCTTTGGCCAGACAGATTTGTTTTTTAGACATAAGACATATTTGTTTTTTAGATTTGCTAATGTTGGTATTGGAGTTGTAATTGTCTTTGGCCAGACAGATTTGTTTTTTAGACATAAGACAAATTTGTTTTTTAGATGTGCTAATGTTGGTATTGGAGTTGTAATTGTCTTTGGCCAGATCGACTCCAGTTTCCGGTAAACTGCTGAAAGCTATACGAATATTTATAATTTAAATGATTCAAAAAAAAAGCTGGCGCAAATACGGTTTGCTTTACAGACCACTTATTATGACTTCAATTTGATGTGGAAACTAAAAACAATTTTTGCTTTCTATCAAAGACCAAATATAGCTTTTTTTGCAAATCTAAACTTCAATTTTGGTTAGGGAACTGTTTTGAGAAATTTAACCGAAGATTAAAAAAAATTATCAGAAAAAATGCGTGTTTAAAGTACAGGAAAGATTACAAAGAAAGTCTTTATTTGAATTCAGCTCTCCTTCACCCTTTAAGGGACAATGGTACATACGTATGTGTACCATGATTATGACTGTAACGTAACAAAAGCACTGTTGTGAAGACATTATAATTTTAAGTTGTGATATTTGTGATTAAACCATAGGCATTTTATTTCCCAATCAAATTCTTATATCGTTTAAAGGGTTAAAAAATTTGGGATTCTTTATGAATTTTGAGCTCTTATCTAAACGTATCGCCTGTAATCCCTAATAATTTCTGATATTTATAATATGCTTTAACCTAACAGAAAAATATGTATTTCCATCAGTGGTTGAATGTAACCAAAGTGAAAATAAATAGTTTTAATTTTAATCCACTTTAAATTGCAAACAAGAAAAAATAATATAGAATGAAAACTCTGCAATAGTAATTATGATTGCTGAAAGCTATTCTTGCATTTTGGAAAATTTTACAGCGGTGTCGCTCCTTATCTTCTAGATTCTTCCTGGTCGTTAGTAGTGACTTTTAATCAGGGCTGTGGAGTTGGAGAAAGTTTTCCGAATCCCAACACTTATCAAGCAATATCTCTTCTCTCTGTCTCCTAAGCAATCTTCGAGAGACTTCTCTAGGTGGCGTCGAGCAAAGCCAATTATTGATCAATTGCTCCTTAGCGAGCGAGCTGGTTTTTGAACGAAAAATCAACTGCAGATCAATTTTTCCGTTATTTAATAAAGTAAAGCTAGAATTTTTTTGATTTTAAGAAGGACGGTGTTGTAATTGTCGCTCTGACAGCTGCTTATGACACCTGACATTGACCTGCAAACTGCTGAGATTTCTTTTGGATAAACTCATGGTTAGAATGATCAAGAGATTTGTCCGGAGCCATGAGTAAAAACCTTCCCTTAGGCTTCGATCTTGGCTCACGTCCTTTTTTAACATATACAGTATGCATACGATATGGCTTCTTCAATCTTAGAAAAAATTTCCTATGCAGACTATTTGGCATTGCTGCACTTTTTTGGAAACTGAAAAGGCTTGGAGGCACGTTTAAGTGAATGCATGAACAGTGAAACCCTGGATCCTGAGCATCTGAAAGCAATTACCATTTCCTGTTTCCGAAGATGCCGACATATACTGTAGCTATTGGATTGAATTTTTTTAGTTTTTATTTATTGATATGACTGAAATTTAATACAAAAAACTGCCTTAAAGCATCATTCTTAACGAACACAACGACGCAAGTAGGCTTTGAACCACAATCATGCCAATAGCTTCAATTTTATTGTAAAGATATGGGACCTATTATTATGTCACAAAACAGTATTGATTACAATTAAAAGCATTGTAATACAATGGCATTTCAAAATACCAAATTTTGTAAATTATGAATACAAAGCCCAAGGCGTTTAGATGTGGATAAAATAAGTCTATAATTTCTCGATCACCTAATACGGTATCCAAGTTTGTAATAAAGATTGCCATGGTTCAATTCTGCTATGACTGGAGGCAAATCTAAAGAGGGCTATGACGCTCTAATCTCCAAAACAACGTAAAAATAACCAATGTTTGCATAGAAATTATGACATACGCGTAGTTACAACACTTGTGAGGTTTACCCACATCGCTTCAAAGTCTTGGCCTGGACTCGGGACGCATAGGTCCGAGATCGAAACCTGGACGAGACTTTAGTGTTGCAAGACCGAGACGATATAAAACTTTTAAAAAATGCGAATCGAGACATGTATCGAGTCATTAAGCTTTGATATTTAGTAGCATTTTTGTGTGCAATATTAACCATTTCGTGTAACTGCAACAAAATAATGACGTATCTAACGAAAAAAAGTATCTATTAGAACAAATGTAACAAAAAAATACATTTTTTGTTATATTACTGCAGTGTTCTGCAACCGTTGAGCCGCAAGTTTAATACAGGTGTGCCTTCAAGCATAATTGTGGCCCAGATTTTAATTTTCAGTAAATATAAACTCTTTTTTTTCGGAATCAAAGTGAAAGCAAAAAAACGTTTTCACTGTATTGTGGTATGGTAGTGGCATAAATGTTTTGACTCCGTTGCAAGTGTGTCGCCAAATATTGAAAATGTTCCAGATGTGTGGCGGGCATGAAAAGATTGCTGAGCATTGTATTACAGTATAGGCAGATGCTTCATATACAACTAAGACTATCAGGACACTAAATCCACTTACATATGTTTCACCATAAACCCAATTAAATATGAAAGTTTTCAATTTTTTCTACAGCTCCAGATTGATTTACTTACAATTTTTTGAGTCTACGTAAATCATATGACAGTTAATTGGAATTTCTAGTAGCTTAATCAAATTTAAAAATTGGTGACGTAAGCTGATAAAAGTAACAGCCAAATAAAAGATAAGATACTTCTAATATATGTTGTCGTTAAAAAAATTGAATTGAATATTATTTAAAAAAGTAAATTGAGTTTAAATGACAATTTTTAAAGGTAGCCTAACTTTGAATAAACTCAGTGGCTTCTTGCAATTGATTTAAATATCTTATGATCGCCTGGATTGTTTATTTTGCACAAGTTAATCATAACATAAAATTTCACGATATTTCACCTAATTTTCATTTTAAACTTTTAGTTTAAATCTTTCTTTCAACATTTTTGCATTCTTAGTTTTGAAAAAAATGGAGTGTGAAAATATATTTAAAACCATTGGATGCTTGCGTCGTCTACCTATATTTCTTGAGATAAAAATCTCAAGAATAGTTGATTACAAAAACATAAGCTAAAATGTTAATTAGATACGGGTTGCTTCATAAAATACGTCAACAATAATTGTCATTTTTTATTTCGTACCGGGATATTTCAAACCTATTTGCTTTAAAGTAAGCGTAATTTTCTTTTTTTAGAAAATTTATTTATAATAATTATATGATAACTTATAAATTTAATTTGTGCTCTGTTATTAAAAGTTAAGGCATCGAAAATTGAAAAAGGTTTGTATAACTCGCTTTCTCTTATCTTTTTTGTTTTAACAAAGAGCTGTGTCAATACCGCGCCCGACCAAGACGAACAATAAAACTGTTCTTTAAATCAAACTTGTAGTTTGTTTTAGAAGTAATAGTAAATATTTTATCATATTATGTAAATATAATAATCAATTCAGTTTTAAAATATTTTCCGAGAATTATACCAACCTATTAATTTAAACAAATGGAGACATTTTAATTGTGACAAAGTAAATTATTTGTCATAAAAAGTAAACGCAAAAATTAATATTTGTTTTAAAATATTTTTCCCGAACAAACAAACAACATCGCAATATTGCAACATTGATTTCAACTGGACTTTAACTCTTAAGTATTACGTGCAATAAAATATAACATATAACACAATGTGTTTTAATGTTTGTTGTTTTGTCAAATCAAATTTTTGATATTTTTATTACTTGATGTTATTGTGATGAGTTTTGCAATTGGCTTTTGAATAACACTCACTTGACCAACTTTGCCGCAATTTGAAGTGGTAAAAAGCTTAGAGCCAAACTTTTTTAATCTTTACTTCTGCAACTTTCTTACGCTTATTCCAATGAAGATTATAATTCTGATCAGGGTCATCTGTTGCAAGATAATTCGATTGCGAAAAAGCTTTATTTAAACTTTTTTCTTTTGGTAACAAATTACTCTGGTAATGCTTTGAATGTTTCTACCCACACCCTTGCTGTTAAAACATTTACTGTACATCAAATTAATGTAATTTTAAAAAATTCAAGTAACTTGATTACGTAAATATGTTTTAAAGTTTTTTTTCAGTTAGAAGCAAGCTTTAACGAAAAAACGAAAGAAATAATACAGAAACATTAGATCTCTAATAGCAAAATAAATTATGTAGCTTTAATTTATCTTAAATACAGCAGTATAGTTCCACAGAGTGGACATGGATTTTTTTAATGTTGTTTGCTACAGTTAATTTACATGCAGTTATCTGCCTTAAAATTTAGTAAGTCCTGCCAAAAATTGCTTTAAAACATACTTTTATAGCAACTTTTGGCAGATTTACTAAATTTTAAGGTAGGTGCAGTAACTACCTGTAGATTAAATTTTATAAAAAAATGACTTTAACGTTAATTAGGAGCTAAAGTTTCTAAATATCCAGTAATAGAATTAGAATTAGACGGGGTCTATTCTAAGCGTATAAGATTTCGCTTACCCTGAGCGTGGGCGTACGGCATATCTTTGAAAAAATATATAAACAAGAAAACTATTTCAGGATTTTAAAAAATAATTTTTTTGCTCCTTATTCAGCAATTTCTACAAGAAAGCATTTTTTACGCCAAGAGTAAACAAAAAAATCGCTTGGCAAGCGAGTTTTGCCAATGCTCGGCATAGGATTTTTTAATATAAGCACTGTTACCAGGGATATTACTTAGTTTAAAATTCATTTGTTCTTCTGGTAGACTTAGCAAGTTAAACTTTAACAAATAACATAAGGCGTAATATATTTATCAAAGAAAAACTTAACACGATGTTTCGTTTGTTACATCGGGCGGACTTCATCAGGTACAAAACAACACACAATGCACAACGTATTTAAAAACCAAGAACATGAGAAACAAACTAATAAACACAAGGTGAGAGGCAAACATACATAACAATTTAATAACTACTTCGTGCAACAGAAACAAATTTAACAGGTTGAAAACCCATAATCATTATGAGATTTTTTATATTGCTATATACGTATTTTTAAAAAAAATATTCCAATCTTTATCATTTATTGAATTTTTTATACTATTGATATATAATTGATTTTGTTGCGATTCAATATTTCAAAATTCCCAAAATTAATCCTATGTTCACATTTAAAACAATGTTTAACCATTGCAGTTTTTTTATTTAAATCATCTTCTTTTAATTTAGCCAAATTAATCGGTTTCAAATCATGTTTATGTTCAGACAAGCGAGTGTTAAAGCATCTACCCATTTCATAATTTTTTTTCCAAGACCACCAAGCAGGGGAAAGTGCGACAAAATTTTTTTTTCAAAAACCTATAGATTTGCACGAGTAGGTTTTTAACTGCGGTTTTTAACTCTAATCATAATCACTACGCTCCAAACACCCAATCACGCTACCCAGGACCCGTTCAACAACAGGTTAAAAAGTTGTGATCAATGAATTCATAAGCGTATGCACTTAAGGGAAGGAAATTTTGGGGGTTAAAAAACCTCTATTAAGAATGATGGCTAAAGGTTCATAGTAGCACTAAGACAGCTTAAAAACTGTCAAAATAAAGTAAAGAATTTATTTAATTAAAAGAGAATCAAGGCTAGAAAAAAATAAAGAGCAAAAAAAATCTTCGCTTTATTTTACATTTGTCGGCAGCGTGTTTGAATAGTTAATAGCGCCTGTGATTGATGGCAAACCTAATTGGTACCATTCAAAGCGTACTCACGTCTTTCTGTTGCGTCCTTAAAAAAAACATTTTACGGCACTTTCCCCGGCTTGGTAGTCTTAGAAAGCAGTCTTAACTTTTGATCATAACTTTAAATACATAGTAAAAATTAAAAAACTTAAACTGCACAGCAATATTTCGGCATCTCCGAAAGCAGGTTAATGTAATAGCTTCACAGTTACTCTGTGTATAGTGGCTCCGGCAATTTCCTGTAAGTCAAGAGAATAAAAATAAAGATAAATAAATACTTTTAATTGTTTTTATCTCAATCTTTAAAAATGGCTTCTTTTTTTGTTGCATCAGTTCCCTTTTCGTAAAAGACATCACGAACTATAATAATCAAGTTTTCTACTCTCAACCGCCCCCTCCCCCCATAACAAATTTCTGCAAATATCATTGGATGAATCTAATTACTTAAAACAAAATAGCAAATTGCTAAAATGCAAAGTAGAATAGGAGAAAAATAAGTAAAAACTACTCCAATTAACCTACTCAAAGATAAACAGAAAATAGACAGAGGTAATATAGAAAGAACCTATTTTTAAAATATCTAAAAAAAGTATAAAAAACAGACAAAATTACGCAATATTATTTTTTAAAGCCCCTAACTGATATGATGGAGCAATTCAACGGCTTTGTTGCTTGTTGTTAAGAAATTAGACATTAATTCATACTGTGATTGTGGCACTAACAAAATAAAACAGCGTAATAACAAAGTTTATCACAATAGAAGTCTGGAACATTCAGCAGTTAACGCTTTATAATAGGAATCTTAGTAATTATTCCAATCTTAAGTTGAATGTAATAAAGCAAAACATATTTATTTTAAGCAAGATTAAACTTTAAAAATTGTCTAAATTCCAATTTGTTTTTCGTGGTAACATTTTCTCATTTGAAGCGTCAAGAAAAGCAGTAAAAATTAAAAAAAAAAAAACAGAAAGAAGCGATTTACAATTACCATTTAAAAGATTCTAACTTCGGAAATGTTTTAAAGACTTACGTTGATATTTTTACTTCATAAAAACAATTTTGAAATACTGTTTCATATTATTTAATTCAATTGTCAAAATATAACTCCTATTTGTATTTTTTCCAAATCATCAGGTATTCTGTTCATGATCTAAATACATTAATGTTTTTTTGGTGTGTCGCACTTTATTCATAATGTTAACATAACCTCATAAATCTCTAGTTAATTTTCACTCGTTTACTGTGATTTTAATTTTATTATGATGTAAGCTTTTTATTTTTTAGTACAATTTTATAATCGGTTTTCCACCCTCCAACTCAATTTAATTTAATTGTAAGTTGTCTTATAAGTGTTATAAATATTTTTAATGTCGTTTTAATTCTGAGTATATGACAAGCAACTTTAGAGCATTGTCTTTTTTTCTGTGGAACTATAAAAAAGGTGAATAAAATTTTTTAGTTAATGAGAGACTTTAAATTACTTAATCCGTTCGTAGTCGTGTCTTATGATTGTTTGGCGTGTTGAACGGTGGTAAACTTATTTAATCGTTAATTAAAAGCAGTCTAGCGCTTCCTTAAATTTCTATTTTCATCGCGCAGCATGGCTCGATTAATATAGATAGTCCGCATTTTGTTTTCAATTCATTCCAATTGTTGCATTGTTGTTAAAAAAATACTTTGGAATCATTGGTGTTTTTGCGCCTGTGTTTGAAATCAGTTGTTTAAAAGTCAATGTTGACACCTTGGAAATTAATTTTATAGAAAAATAGAATTGTTCAACTTTTGTGGCGGACGAACTATTAAGCTTAACATTAGCCGTCGAGGTGCTAATTTATTTTTATACCTTGTCAGTGCAAAGTTGTAAGTGATTATTTGCAGTTGTTGGCGCTGTAAATTGTTGTGACGCATGGAAGCCAGGATTTACGTGAATCGTTCAAGTTTTTTTATAAATTTCATAAATATATATTTTTATAGTAAGAACTGTGGGTTCTTTCTATATATCTAGAGAAATTTCTATCAAATCAATATGTTGTTTTAAGAATTTTAGTCTTGTGGTAAATTGTTTTTAGACCAGGAATAAATAAACACAGATTTATTCAGCAGAGCTATTTGGATTACCCAGTTCAACTGGTCTTTGTGGACTCCCAGTAAACTCGTCACAGGGTGATTATTAGTTATCCTCTTCAAGTATTTTCTTATTCCTGTTTAGCATCTTGACAATTTTTGTCGACAATTTTCCGTAAATGTTTTTTATTTCCAAAAGGTTTTTGTAGGTTTTATTTTTACAAATGTTTAAAAAAATTCTTTTAGTAAAAATAAGCAAAATTATTGAAATAAACAAGAGCAACAGCGCAGTTCATGCAGAGATTATTTCATCTTGCAGAACATAGGCCTGCTGTGCAACCTGCAAGCATTCCTCCCAAATTTGATTCCTTTAATAAAACTTAAAAGAATCGGTATCAGTATCTGAAACAACTTTAGTAACAACTTTTGATGCATGGCATTTGAAAATATTTGTGAGCCTATCAAATAAAATACCTTAGCCTAAATTTAAAACGTTTTTTTTAGTCTTCTTTTGACATAGACCTAAAACAATTTTTTACTTTTAAACTTAAGTACAGACCTTTTTTGGTCGTCGTCGTATAGAAGAGCATCCACGCGGGCCAGACACAAACAGCATTGAGGCCAACTGTTTATCTTTTTTATTACTTCATGCTCACATACTGCCCACATATGCTGGCAGCGATGTTGTTGATCCAACATCGGGTTACGCTTGGTGGTGGAAGGTTTACTGCTTCTGGAATTACATCCTCTTTAAAATTTTTGTGCTACGTGACTGCTCTTGGAATCATATCTTTCTAAAATCTTTTCTGCTACTTGAAAGCTTGACCTCTTGACATGGTGTATTCTCCATACAAATTCTGCAGTAATCTTGGTGTTTTTGCTGTGCTGGGTGGCTATTGTGTTAAAACAACAAATGGGTCTACATTTTTAACAACAATCAATACTAGAGTTACTTCAAACATAATCCTGTAGAATGGCATGCAATTAACACAGAAAACTGAAACAGCAGTTGTACACTCATGAAAGGTGGACTTATCTTGAACAGGTCAAAACGTCAGCGTGTAAATAAAGCGTTTTCAACTGCATTGGATTTTTGCTTTTTGTTAAAAATTGTACCAAAATCCAAAAATTTTGCTCCGAAATTGTAAGAAATATTTTGAATTTGAACAGGAATTTTGTTCTATATTTTAACTCCTTGGCACTTTATAAATCTTTGTAATCGCAAAGTTTTATAATAGGAAATATACAGTTTTTTTTTTGATTTTTTAACTAATTAGTTAGTGTTTTTTATCGAGATCTGGCGGGTTTAAAGTGAAATATTTAGACAAATTTTTGGGAAGCATTTTTTAAAAATTAGCTTGTACAAATTTACCAACTTCAAGTTCATAAAGATCTGTAAGTTTAAGAATCATAAAGCGATTGTAATAAGGTGAGGCACTGTGACAAAATTTGGTTGTCCCTATATGTTTAACGGCTTTATTTTAAAGAGTAATTAATTTTTTAAGATACATCGGAAATGTAGATCCCCAAATAATAAGACCGTACAATAAGTTGGAATGTATCAGAGCATAATAAAATCTTAACAGTACTTTTTTTGATAAATAGTATCTGATTTTAGAGATAATTCCAATCGTTCTTGTTTTCTTGTATGCAATATTTAAGACGAGAGAATCAAAATTAGAATTCATATCAATGGTTAAACCTAAGTATTTAATACTTGTGCATTGTGGAATAAAAATATTATTAAAAAATGTATTAGTTTGTGAAAAAGATTTGTTTAATTTGGGAGATATGATTAGGAAATTTGATTTGAAGGGATTAACCGTGAGTTTGTTAAAATCAAACAAATTGATAGATTTTAAAGTTCTTTATTCATAATTTTGGTAAAGAAAGTAAGGTTAGGGGCAGAAAATACTAAACATGTGTCGTCGTCGTCGTCGTCGTTTGAAAGGTATCCACTTCAGGTCAGACACAAACAGGAATGGGGCCGAGGTTGTATCCTTTTACAACCCCAGACTGCTGCACTGCCTGAATCAGATGCTGGCAGTGGTGTTATTAAGCCAGCATTGAGTCCTGTCATCCAAAACCGTCAGACCTCGTGCTCCATGTGGTGCCCGATGTATAGGACACGCTGTTAGTACATGGTCTGCGGTTTGCTCAGAGGCAATACACTCACAATTCGGTGAATAAGCGATACCCCATTTGTGCATGGACGAATGGAATCGCCCAACACCAGTCCGCAGACGGTTGAGCTTAACTCAAGCTGCTTGGGGTAAGCCCATCCCAACAGGCCTGAAACTGGTCCCGGGCACAAAAGTGCGGAGCCTGGAAGCATTTTCACAATACTCCGTTTTCCATTTGTGGTTTGTTTATTCAGAAGCGCAAATGCCAAGTCTGGTAAGGTTGTCCAAAAGATTCCGCGTATCTGGCACAAACGGGCATCGGGATCTTAGTCTCACTTGGCCAGTATCTGAGGACCCATTTAAAAGACCATGCAAGATATGATCAGGGTCCAGAGATCCACGGTGAGCCAAGGAGAGTGTCGCTCCCAGTCGGCGAAACTCAGCTGGCTGGATGCCTGAGAGTACAGGTAGGTGGTCCGTTGGAGTGGGACGCAGGCATCCAGTGACTATGCGCAAAGCGTCGTTCAAGACACTGTCGATGAGACGAGTGTGAGCACTGCGACACCAGACTGGCGCACAGTACTCAGCTGTTGAGTAGACTAGAGATAAGGTGACTATGCGTAGTGTTTTAGCACCAGCACCCCATCCCGAGCCCACGAGTCGCCTCAGCAGTGTGACGCGCGAGGATAGTTTTTTGCGCAACGCCACTAGATGGTGACGGAACGTGAACGATCTGTCCAGTTTTACCCCAAGATAAGTAGGGGTTGGACAGAACGGTAAAAGTCTATTATTGTTATTGACATTTAGCTTACGTTTGGCCTCTCGGTTATTTAAGTGAAAGGCTGCCGTCACCGTCTTAGTGTGACTGAGCTTGAACCTCCAAGTCTGGAGATACGCTGAAAGTGTGGACATGTCTTGGCTTAAAGATCCCTCCAAGTCCTTCCAGTTTCCAGAAGAGTGCAACAATGCTAAATCATCATCATAAGCAAACTTTCTAGAAATCATGGAAGGAAGATCGTACGTAAAGATATTAAATAGGTGGGGAGCCAAGACCGATCCCTGAGGAACGCTGTTTTTAAGACGGCGTAGCCTGCTTTGCTTGCTGTAACCGGTGGTAAGGGTGAAACTTTGATTTCAGACAAGCTTCATAATCATTCTGACCATGAGCTTATCCGGGAGTAGTCTCAGCAGCTTGCAAATAAGGCCACGGTGCCAGACAGTGTCATAGGCAAATTTCAGATTGACAAATACGGCACTGACCTTCTTTTTAGCCTCAAAAGAATCCTCGATGTTCTGGGTTAGCAAAACAATTTGATCTACGGTTGACTTCCCACGTCGGAACCCAGCCTGCTCTTTAGGGAGCAGTGGATCAACAAATGGGTCAACGCGGGCGTAGATAAGCCTCTCGAGGATCTTGCAGGGGACACAGAGCAGAGATATTGGTCGATAACTCTTTGGGTCCCCCATGAACTATCCTGGTTTTGGGATCGCGACCACAAGCGCTCTTCTCCAGATCTTGGGAATTTTAAGTCGGCGCAAACAGGAAGAAAGGAACTCACGTAAACAGGACTTCAAAGCAGCTCCGGCATGGAGTATAAGCTCTGAGAAGATCGAATCAGGTCCCGGAGCTTTGCCTGGTTTTAAATGTTGAAGGGCAACAGTAAATTCTCTCTGTGAAAAATTATTAAAGATATTTACTGCGTCTGGTGTTGTGGCCCTCCAAAGGTCAGACACTTCTTGAGAGACAAGTCGAGATGACTTGCGATCAATAGCCTCGTATTTCCCATTTCTAACCAACTGAGATGCAATAGCATCGGCTGAAACGGGACAGTGACGAGGAGAGTGTCGTGACCTACTCGTAAAGTTGTTCAAAATACTCCATGCTTTTCGACTAGAGTGTGAGAAGTCAATGCTCCGAACTGCCTCGGACCATCAATCCCTTCGCTTCCTGTCAAGCTAAAATAAAAGGGGGCCAAGAATAAAAGGGGGCCACGAATCAATCTCTGAGGAACACCATACTTGTTTTGCAGCAGTTTAGATTTTGCAACTTTAACAGAAACGAATTGTTTGCGCAATAAGAACAATTGAATTAGTTCGTTTGCTGAGCCGCGTATGCCATATTGTTGTAGTTTAAAAAGGAAAATGTCATGATTTACTGAATCAAAAGCTTTAGTAAGGTCAAGAAAAACTAAACCAATGAATTGATTAGAATTTTAATATCGCTTTAAACAAAGTCGATTTTATCGGAGCCATAAGCTTTTCGTGACGCTTTCATCAGTGGCAATCGCGTCAAAATGGGACGAACCAGAGAAAATCAAGGTATTTATAGTCTCAACAGTTGGGAGAAAGTTGCTTCAGTTTCGGAAAGGAGAAAGGCACAATTGCACAGTGTGGTGCAATACAGTGTAATCTCGGAAAGGAGAAACGCACTATGTGCAATTACCCAGGAGAAACACTGTTACTCGCAACTTAGGTTATTTGAAAAGTTTCAATGTGTAAACAAATTTCTTTTGCTTACATAAAACCGGATGTTTGGTTTTGATAAAAATTGCCTCGAGTAGACACAGATAGAACGAGTTGCGTGCCACAAAAAGAATTTTAAAACGTTTGTCGTTATAGTTTGCAGCACATTGCTCGTTGTCAAGCAAGTGTTGTCCTATGGCAGAGTCACAATCTGGATTGTTACGTTTTAGCTTACAGGATCTGCCAGGTTGAGATCGTGTAGGGCGCTTCGCTTGCTGTTGTAGCCATTTAGGAACATGCTGCTTGATTTTATCTTGTAGTCGCTGTGATGTTCGTCCTACGTACCTACTGTCACAGTGGCACGAATATTCATAAACAACGGAGCTTTTCAGCGTGGTAGGTAAAACATCTTTGCGGGCTACAGGCAACATGCGTTTCGATGTAAATACAACTCTGGTGGTAACGGAGCCATAGCAGCTTTCAACAGCCGTTTTGACGTTTTTATCAAGACCAATGGAAGCTTTCCCTATCCAAGGAACTCTCAAATATACGGGACACTTCTCAGGACCGACTCGTTTGGGCATAGAAAACTGAGCAATTTTCTCGGAAATGTTGCAGTCAATAATAGATTCAGGATAACCATTGTCCAATAGAATGTTCTTGATATGCTTAATTTCTTCGTTTAGTTTAGATTTCGTGCATATCATTAGTGCCCGGTGTACCAAAGTTAATATAAGGATATCCAAAGTTGATATAAACTCAATAAAAACTTGAAAATAGGAAATTATAACTGAAGAGGCGATTTGAAGAAAAAAAGCTGGAGTGTCGTCATGACCAACTGCTTTATTTTTTTTCATAGAGAATAAATAGCGTAAAAGACTTCTGTGGAGTGGGGTATGTTGTGATAGATAGAAGAAAAAACTTGTTTGTTATAAAAGTAGAAAAAGAATTAAAGGAAGTATTTGAATAGTTATGCGGTTTCAATCTTATAAGTTTCGTTGTTTTGTCAGCAGGGACTAGGTGCCGTATTGATGGTTTTTACGTCGCAAGCCAGTTTATATAGAAAAAGGTTTGAAACTTTACAAAAGAAACTGATTGTGCCATACAATAGAGGTCGGCTTCAAACTCTGTAATATTGTTGATTTGGGGCGGACATCTTTTGATTTCAAACCGTAGTAGTTGAGTTCCGTCCTTTTTTTAGGGTTGAGTTCAAATCCGTCCGTAGAATTGTCAGTTTTTGGTAAGGCACAGATTACACGATTTTGTCTCCGGTTGGTATGCTGTTCAAACATCACGGCAGCAACAGCAGATAACAGCAGAATCCAGCCTCGTGCGCAATAATTTCCTCGGCATCACTTTTAACTTGAAGTCGGCGCCTTTCCTCAAGCCCAACAATCAACTTTTTTACATACACCGACTATCCAACCACCCGCCACTTATCAAAAAGCAACTTCCGCAAATGCTTGCTATTTGCCTTTTGCAACTCTCGTGTGACAGCAAAGAAGTTTCTAAAGCAATTCCAGAGTACAAAGAGGCAATGTATCGAAGCGAACACACTGACAAGCTGAAGTATTTAGATAACTTTGGCTAATGTTATGGACGGAACCATAAACTCTTTAAGTTTTTGGTCGTCTTTAAAAAGACTGTTTTTCTTACGAATTCTTCGGGCCAACTCTTGTCAAAAGAAATTGTTGGCCAATGCCGAACTATATGAAAATTGTGTTTTATGCAGGATTGCAAGACATCAAAACTAATGGCGTCTCTGATTGGTTGAAGAAAGAAAGTACGCGACTAATTGCGCGCTCACTTAGGCCGCAAGCAAGAAAGCTTTAGTCTACTGAAGAATTATTTTTTCAATTCAATTCAATTCAATTTTATTTGCAATCAAGGTATTACGTTTTGAAGTTCTTATTGAAAAAGTGATTGCAAAATAGGAAACAGCGGCTAAACGATATACGTTATTACACGCACAACGTCAATTGTGCATGGTCGCCGTACCTTTAAAACGAAGTAGCTATTGTACGTTAATTTTTTTTAAAAAAAGAGAGAAATAAGAAAACCATCAACTTAAATTAAAAAAAATAAAATAAAAAAAGTAAAAGTGTATATCAAAACGCAAAAGGTAGTAAAGATACTTTGTCACAATAAAATAAACACATCCGAGCCATATAAAGAGAATATTGCATAATCATGGGTGGGAGAAATAACAAGCTCATGACCCAAAAGGGGTCAGGCAGGCAAAAAAACCCACCATAAGAAATCCTGCCGTGTGTCAAAAGGACCATTTCAAATGTATGTGGCTGGCAAAAAAACAATAACCAAAATCAAACTAGAGAAACATTAAAAGAATGGTGTGCGTCACATAAAAAATTTATTGAATTTTCATCGTGAAGGGCAAATTTCGTAATTGATTTATTAACTTGATTTTCTTGAGGAATGTCTTGAGCTCGTACTTAGTTTCTTCATCAAATTATTTGAAGTTTCTTGAAAAAAAAAAGAACAGCAACCAGCAAAAGTTTTTCTAAGAGTTTGTTAAATTTGTTTTTTTTTTTGAAAGCATATTTTTCTATAAGATACTTTAAAAATTCTTTACGAAAATTTTTATAAGACCCAGACTCCCTTAATCTATGTGGGACATTATTCCAAAAAAGTGGACACCTATACTTTAACGATTGTCTGGTAACATTCAATTTACAAAATAATGGAAAAAATTTAGATTGACTTCTTGTGTTTATTTGTGAGTCATTCAAATTTAGATTGACTTCTTGTGTTTATTTTATTTGCTTACGATGTTGTGTTGAAATAAATTAAAAAAGCATGGTGGTAACAAGTTTTTTTGTGTATTTGTACATAAAACTACATAGTTCTAGTTTATTTATTTGATTAATTGTCATTATACCATTGTCTTTCATTATGTTTGTGACACTTGCTCTTTGACGTAATCCAAAAATCATTTTAATAAATTTATTCACGATTGGTTGAATTTTTTGAACTGTGGTTTTATTACCATTGTACCAAGTTCCAATGCCATATCTTATGTCCCTAATTGTCAAGGAGTTGTAAAATAGTAATAGTATGTTTTTATCAAAGTATTTTGAAATTTTCTTAATAGTACCATAAGTGATGCGGAGTTTTTTTAGTATAAACTCCATGTGTGGTTTCCAGCTTAAATGTTCTTGAAAAATTATTCCCAAAAACCTTGTTTCTGATTGTTGAGAAACAAATTTATTTCTGATTGCGAGGGTTAAGTTATTTGAAGAAGGCTTTGTTTTAGCTGTGCGAAATATCATATAATGTGTTTTATCTGTATTCAAAATTAACCGATTTGCTAAAAGCCAATTATCAATATTTATCAACTCTTGGTTTGCACTTTTGTAAAGTTCTTCATAGTATTTATTTTTTAAGAACACATTAGTGTCATCTGCATACATGATACAATTACCAGAGGTTAAACTTCTATTAAGGTCATTTACTTAAATAGAAAAGAATAAAGGACCCAATATTAAACTTTGGGGTATACCGAATTCTATTATTTTTGTATCAGAGCAAATGCCATTTACCTCAACCAATTGCTTTCTGTTGTTAAGATAACTATCAAACCACTTATTTGCTACTCCTCTAATTCCATAATGCCACAATTTTGCCAATAAAATTTTATGATCTATGGTGTCAAATGCTTTAGATAAGTCAAGAAATATACCAAATACCCGTTTTTTTTCAAAAGCATTAGTAATATTTTCAGTTAATAAAGAAATCGCATGAAGAGTTGAATGATTTTTTCTAAAGCCAGTATAAAAAATTTTGCTTGTTTAGAAATGAGATTACTCGATTATACACTAATTTCTCAAGTATTTTAGACATTGAACATAGTAAACTAATAGGGCGATAATTACTTACATTAGTTACATTACCCTTTTTATGAATTGGTACAACTTTTGCAGTTTTAAAGCCCCAAATAAAATCATTATTTATCAAAGAAAGATTAAACACGAAAAACAACACATTATCAGGAGTGGTTTTTAATATGCTTGAAGGTACTTCATCTGTGCCAAAAATGTTTTTGGGTTGAATGTTACTCACTAATTTTTTTATTTTAAATAAAGTTGTGGGCTGAAAATAAAGTAAGTTCAATGTTGGACTAGGTAAATATGTCTGAAAGTTATCGGGTAATTGGGGTATATTTGATACTAATTTGCTAGCAATATTAACAAAGTAGTCATTGAAGTGATTAGTGATTTGTTTTGGGTCATCAATGGTAATGTTATTGATTGATAGAGAAGCATATAATAATATTTTTACTTTGCCTAATTGTCTGTTTATATTTTTCCAAGTTTGTCTCATACCATTTTTGATTTTTATAAAAGTTTGTGCCATAAAGCTTTGTTTTTTTCTTGTAGTGTTCGATTATAAGAATTTTTTATTTTGTTGAAATTAGCTTTGTTCAAAACATTATTTTTTTCAAATACTTTTTAAAAATTTGTTTTTCTTAACCATAAGTAAATATAAACCTTTATCAAACCATGCTTGATTATTTTTGGTTTTACTATGTTGTTGTGTTAAGGGAAAACATTAATTGAAAGCTTTCTTGTAGTTGCTTATAAGTAACTCATAAGCACAATTAGTATTATCTTCAGTAAGTACAGGGGTAATGTCAATGTTTTTTAACATTCCATTGAATTTTGTGAGATTTTGAGGAGAAAAAACCTTTTTTGTTTTGGGTTAGAAAGACCATGTTTTGTGGAATCTATACATATGTACACCGGTAAATGGTCAGATAGTGGGTCAAGTATGGCACCTGATTTTATTAAATGAGAATGAAGGTTGGTCCAAATATGATCTATTACAGTTGCACTACTATCACTAAAGCGAGTGGATTTGTTAATGACAGGAAAATAATAATTTTCATGCATCAATTCCACAAAGTTGCTAACATGTGTATTTTCTAGATTTAGTAAATCATAGTTTAAATTTCCAGTTATAATACATTTATTTAAGGATTCTCTACTATTTTGAAAACATTCCTCAAGATTATCTAGAAAAATCTTATTTGAATAATTGTCAATCAGTGGGGATCTATAAACATTACCACAACACACAATATTATTAAGTATTTCAATCTTTATAAAAATTGATTCAAATGCTTTTTCATGCATTTTTGTCATTTCATCAATAACAGTAAATTTATGGCAACGTTTGACATAGAAACCAACTCCATCACCTTTAGCAATTTTTCTACTATTTGATATGAAAACATAATCATTAAGATTGCAATATGGTCCACGTAAATTATTATAAAGCCAAGTTTCAGTGACAGCAATAATGTCCGGTTTGGGATTTAGATTGTGCACAAATGCTTCTAATTTACTAAAATTCAAAGAATTAGAAAGTGATCTAATATTGAGAGAAATAATAAAAAAGTTTTGCAAGCGTTCTCATCAATAATTAATGATTTTGTAGATTGAATTTCAAGATATTGCTCATAAAAATTGTAATTATTAACTGGGTCAATTAAATGGGTATGATTTGTAGTTTCAGAGTTAGAAGAATCAAATAATAAATTTAATTTATTAACATAAATTTCTGTAATTTTTTGTTATGTTATTGTCCTCAGCCTTTATTAGAGAGGCTGAGTCCATCACACAACCACAATAAAAATTGTTAGAAGCCAGTGCTTGGTTGTTAAGTTTTTTAGCACATTTTCTATGAAAAAGTGCTGAGCATTTTGTACATTTAATAGGAGTAAAATCCTTTCTAATTGTTTTGTAACAAGAATTGCAAGTAAGTTTATTTAGCATTTAAAAAGTGTAGTTTAAGATGCACACCAATTAATTATAAAACACAAATACACAATACAATATAAAAAATAAATAGACAAAAATATAACTTAAGATTGTAAATAAGAACAAAATAACAAAACAAAAAAAATTTTTTTTTAAAGTATAAAGTATGAGATGTAGGGTAAATGCATAATGTGGTTAAGGTCAGTTTTAATTTTGAAAATTAAGAGAACCTTATCTTACTAATATCTGATAGTGTCTTAATAGAATACTTCTTACCTTTGTAGGCACAGTATACTGTACCTTTCATAGTCCAAACGTTTTTAAAGTCAAACACTTTCCTTGCTTCCTCCAGTATATCTAGTCTTCTTTTTGTCAATGACCCGGTGATAGAGAGCTTTGGTCCTTCACTTTTCTTCAGGTTCTTTTTTCCGGCACATACACTGTTTTGAACAGACCTGCGAACAAATTTAATAATTATTGGTTTTTTGAAGATTTAGAAGGTAGGAGGTGACAAATATCTATATCCTTATCACTAATAGTAAATGGTAAATATAAATAAGAATTAAGAGTAGAAATTACATAATTTTCTGTTTCTCTAATACTTATTTTGTGATCGAAATTGTTCCCATGTAAAATGAGACAATTCGATCGTCCATACTGCTCCAGGTCAACCAAGTCTTGTTCTTGCTTTTCCATTGCCTTTGCCAGTCTCCCAATTTCATCTTTGATTGAATCAATTAGTGTTGACAGTTACACCAGCTTTTCTTGTTGGTCACTTCTTGTAGTTTTACCTGTAAAAGAAGTACCAGCAGTATCTTGTTAATTTTTTAAAAATAATTGTTAATACTTATCCTTTTTTTAGTAACCACAGCAAGTTTCTTGTGGGATGAAAATAAAGTAAATTTCTTCAAGCTACTGACTGGGCATCATTACAAATTACAATTTTCTCAAATATTATGATTAATAAATAATAATAATAACAACCTTTAACCACTTTCAAACACTCTTACGCCGTGATTAACCTTATTGAAATAGAATGACAATTTCTGACAACAAAGAGAGAGTTCAAGAGACTCTATAAAGTTTGTCATTGGCCAACGATTTTATGCAGCGTCATTCGTCAACAATTTTTTCTGACAAAAGTTGTCCGAAAGAATTCTTTTAAAAAACAGTCTTTTTAAAGACGACCAAAATCTGAAAAAGTTAATGGTTCTGTCCTTACCATTAGTTATTTTAAAATTGTGTACAACCAAGAATTTATTTGAAAAATCTTGGTTCTACGAAAAAAAGAAAGAAAACATCGCGTGGTTCCATTTAGCGAGCATGTCAAAACCAACATCGGCAAGGAATTCTTGCGACTGCTCGCGAAGCACTTTCCTCGCCATCACCGACTGCACAAGATCTGCAATAAGCTCAACGTCAAGGTAAGCTACAGGTGTATGGCAAACATAGCAGCAATAATATCCAGGCACAACAATATCACACTATCTAACAGAGCTGCTGCAAATAGCACTACACCACTGTGAATTGCAGAAACAAAGTCAGTTGTCCACTAGAGGAAAAATGCCACGAAAGCTTTATTGTCTAGTTCTAGTTGAGTTCCGTCCTTTTGTGAGGACGAAACCGAACTGAAACTGAACGGGAAATGTTGACACGTGAACAAACTTAAATTAAGCAATTTTCGTTAAATCTCTTTGAGTTGCTCTTTTCGCTTTTTTTCTATGTCACCTGACCAAGCCTTGTCCTTATCTCCTTCTATCTTCATTATTTCTTTTCTTATGACGTTTTTATTTGACGTGTGTTTTCAACAACAACAACTTTTTTGTTTTTAAATAAAATTTTGCAAAACTACTTTTGATACCATATGATCAAGCCATAGTAAGGATCTAGATATGTGCACTTCCACCCATGAGCCGCGGAAAAACCACAAACATACTCTTTGAAATGGAAGAAAAGTTTTATTTCTTGGAAGTAGCAACCAATAAACTTAAAAAATTTGTTGTACATCTCATTGTGTAATGTCAAGACCTTTTTGTGTTACTAAGTTTTGAACGCTTTTTTTTACCTGATGTTTTATTTAGTCAACATAAAAGCCTACAAATTTTAATCTAACTCTCTACAAATAAAGTGATAACTTTTTTCTGATCAGCTATCTTCTTGTCTGGATTTGTACAAGATATGTGAAAATTGGTAACTTTAGAAAAAAGAAAAAATTAAACATTTTATTTTTTGGGTTTAAATTTAATTTTCTAGATTTTTTATGACAATCAAATGAAATTTAAGGTAAAGGAAAGCGTTTGAAGTTAGCTTTTGACCCTGGTCCAAGATGAATGATGCACAACAACTGCAGGTGCAAACAGGTAGCGTAGAACTGGTCTAGAGGACCATCTTTAGCCAAAAAGATTGTCGCTCCTAGTTGTCAAAGCAAAGATGGATGGATGTTTGTAAAAACTGGTAAGTGTTCTTTTGAAGAGAAACAGAGGCATCCAGTAACCTCACGCAAAGTGTTATTTAAGAGAAATTATAAAGCAAGTATGAGCTCTTTGCCAAAAAGCGTGATTCAGTAATCAACTGGTAGAAATTTTTTTTTTTGATTTTTTAGTTTAATTAGTGATATGACTGAAAGTTATTGCTACTTGCCAAAGAACAAAGTGGCACCACAGAAAGCCGCGAGTAGGTTTTGAACCGCAACCGTGTCGCTCACGTTCGTTATCAATTACAGGAACCTCAACCACTCGTCCACGCGGCTGGAAATTCTTTGAGAGTTGTAACAATTGTTCAACTTTAAAACGAAGTCCAAGTAGTGCTAAAAGCTTATTTCACTAATTTGTGTGTTTCATGATCATATTAAACACTTTTTTCTGACTTTGGTATAAGATGACAGCGATTAAAGACTCAATTTGTGGCGGAGGTGATTAATAAGGTGACGGTTCAAAACGTAACCTCGTCATTTATTCATGTTTCTCGGAAATCAGTACACGTCACTTTCTTCTGCTTAGCGATTTTAGCAGGCAGATTTAAATTTTATTTACATTTTTATATAAAAATACAATCCAAATAAAATGATTTTCAACGGACAGCAATAGCTTGGCATTTCCTAAAGCTGGTCGAGTTAATTGCTTGATGTTGCCTTAAACTTAATGTCTCAGACATTTTCCTGTGAGGCAGAATACTGTTGGTAAACATGAATATTAATTCAAACTTACTTGTTATCAACGCGTTTGCTGTTGCACTTTTTAAAAATTGTTTTTATTTGTTTATAAGCAGTTTTATAATAAACATTTTTACTAATATTCTATAATATTCAGCCCCAGATGGTAGGTGCTTTCTCGCAGCATGGGCCGTGAGTAAGTCTTCTTCATTGCCGCGTCCTAAAAAGGACGGGGCAATGCCTGGACAAAACTCCCCTTTTCAGGGCACATTGCCTACAACTTTCGAAAACCCACTATTTTTCAGCTGAACATCGAAAGCTTCACTGCAAGCAAGATGAACCTTTTTCATCACCTAGCTCTGCAGTCTGTGGCATTCGTCATCCTACTACAGGAGACCCACTACACTGATGCAGAGAAGTTGGTACTTCCAAACTACCAACTAGCTGGGTCTTCTTTAAGCAGGAAGCATGGCCTTGCCACGTTTCTCCATGAGCGACTAACATACACACTTTTGGACTAATCTCCACCGACATCGGAGATCGAATGGTTGTGTGTGGACGTTGATGGGTATAAAATAGTCAACGTCTACAAACCACCGCCAACGCGATTGTGATCCCTGGATCTCCCAGTGTTTCCTCACCCCTGTCTGTACGCTGGCGATTTTAACTGTTGTCATGCTGACTGGGGTTATGATGATAACAGTCCGGACGATGAGTGCTTGGCTGGCTGGGCAAGTAGTAATTGTCTTGCCCTCCTATATAATCCCAAAGATGCTGCCAGTTTTTACTCTGGTCGCTGGAACACTGACACCAATCCGGATCTAGGTTTCGCTAGCGTAGGTCCAAACAGTCGTTTACCGGATAGACGTGTTCTTGACAAGTTCCCCAGGTCACAACATCGACCTTTGTTTATTACACCACCAAGGTTTGCTATGGCAGTGCCAAGCATGCCTGTTAAGCGATGGAACTTCTGCAAGGCCAAATGGAGTCACTACATTGCTTTGACGAATAAATTCGCAAGGACTTTGTTGCCGCCTGATTAACTTGATGTGGATGCGGCTTACCAGGACTTCTGTAACACCATTAAGAAAGCAGCCAAAAAAACTATCCCACGCGGGTATCAAAATAATTATATTCCGTGTTGGGATGCAGCGTGTGAATCCCTCTATAAAACCTTTCTGCAGTCTCCTCAGGGAGACGACTCAAGTTTGGCTGCTACAGCTCTGCTTGCCAAGCTTGACACGAAGAGGAGGGATCGATGGTCCGAGACAGTTCGGAGCATTGACTTCTCACACTCTAGTCGAAACGCATGGAGTATTTTGAACAACTTTACGAGTAGGTCACGACACTCTCCTCGTCACTGTTCCGTTTCAGCCGATGCTATTGCATCTCAGCTGGTTAGAAATGGGAAATACGAGGCTGTTGACCTCAAGTCATCTCGACTTGTCTCTCAAGAAGTGTCTGACCTTTGGAGGGCCACAACACCAGACGCAGTAAATATCTTTAATAATTTTTCATAGAGAGAATTTACTGCTGCCCTTCAACATTTAAAACCAGGCAAAGCTCCGGGACCTGATTCCATCTGCTCAGAGCTTATACTCCATGCCGGAGCTGCTTTGAAGTCTTGGTTACGTGAGTTCCTTTCTTCCTGTTTGCGCCGACTCAAAATTCCCAAGATCTGGAGAAGAGCGCTTGTGGTCGATTTGCAAGCTGCTGAGACTACTCCCAGATAAGCTCCTGGTCAGAATGATTATGAAGTTTGTCTGAAATCAAAGTTTCACCCTTACCACCGGTGACAGCAAGCAAAGCAGGCTACGCGGTCTTAAAATCGGCGTTCCTCAGGGATTGGTCTTGCTTCTCCAGCTATTTAATATCTATACGTGCGATCTTCCTTCCATGATTTCCAGAAAATTTTGCTTATGCTGATGATTTAGCATTGTTTCATTCTTTTGGAAACTGGAAGGACTTGGAGGGATCTTTAAGCCAAGACATGTCTACACTTTCAGCGTATCTCCAGACTTGGAAGTTCAAGCTCAGTCACACTAAGACGGTGACGGCAGCCTTTCCCTTAAATAACCGAGAGGCTAAACGTAAGCTAAATGTCAATAACAATGATAGACTTTTACCGTTCTGTCCAACCCCTACTTATCTTGGGGTAAAACTGGACAGATCGCTCACGTTTCGTCACCATCTAGTGGCGTTGCGCAAAAAACTATCCTCGCGCGTCACACTGCTGAGGCGACTGGTGGGCTCGGGATGGGGTGCTGGTGCTAAAACACTACGCATAGTCACCTTATCTCTAGTCTACTCAACAGCTGAGTACTGTGCGCCAGTCTGGTGTCGCAGTGCTCACACTCACCTAATCGACAGTGTCTTGAACGACGCTTTGCGCATAGTCACTGGATGTCTGTGTCTCATTCCAACGGAGCACCTACCTGTACTCTCAGGCATCCAGCCAGCTGAGCTTCGCCGACTGGGAGCGACACTCTCCTTGGCTCACAGTGGATCTCTAAACCCTGATCATATCTTGCATGGTCTTTTAAATGGGTCCTCAGATACTGGCCAAGTGAGACTAAGATCCCGATGCCCGTTTGTGTCAGCTGCGCGGAATCTTTTGGACAACCTTGCCAGACTTGGCATCCGCGCTTCTGAATGGACAAAAAACAGATGGAAAACGGAGTACTGTGCAGGTGCTTCCAGGCTCCGTGCTTTTGTGCCCGGGACCGGTGCCAAGCCTGTTGGGATGGGCTTACCCCGAGCAGCTTGGGTTAAGCTCAACCGTCTGCGGACTGGTGTTGGGCGATTCCATTCATCCATGCACAAATGGGGTATCGCTCATTCACCGAATTGCGAGTGTGGCTCCTCTGAGCAAACCGCAGACCATATTCTAACAGCGTGCCCTATACATCGGGCACCACATTGAGCACGAGGCCTGACGGTTTTGAATGACAAAACTCAATGCTGACTTAATAACACCACTGCCAGCATCTGATTCAGGCAATGCAGCAGTCTGGGGTAGTAAAAGGATAAACCCTCGGCCCCAGTCCTGTTTGTGTCTGACTTGAAGTGGATACCTCTTCAAATGATGACGACTAATATTCAAACTAAGCGTTAAAAATTATCTTTTAAACTGAAAAAAAATTATAAAATTTGCAAAGAATTTCATTAATACAATCCAGGTTTTAATCTTTTACAATATTTAACAAACCTGGATGTGTCAAAGACAAATTTTTGAAACAACCAATCAAAAATGTGGCGTGGTACTTCTTTCTCATTAAATAAACTGCAAAACTTTGCCAGGGTTCAATGTTGGCTATATTGATACCTCGTAGCCCTGTCCATGCTAACGTACATTTTTTCTGATAAATTTAAGTTTTAAGTTTTAACTTGAGGGACCGACAATAATTTGGCTGCCCATAACGTCTGCAGAATAACAAAAATTCATTTCTAAAACATTATGATTTTGATCTTTAATTAAATTACAATGAATGCTTCATAATGCAGCCCAGATGATGTTAGCAATACCAAGGTGTGAATAAATGATGCGCAACATATAAATTAAAATATATGTAAAGTAAAAAGCCATTGGTAAACACAAAAAGAGGTTAACTTGAAAACCCAAATCCAGGCGATGTTAAAATTAAAGAAAGATGTCTTGATGAAACACAAGTTTTGTGTGCATTATCATTACACTAATTTAAGACTTGTGATCTTCTACCAAATGCATAGTCGGGCAGTAAGCTCGGATTTGACGTGCGTAATGCACAATGACTTTTAATGACACAAATGAATGAGACAATGGCTTCTTAAGTGCCATTTGTCCTCAGCTCGATCATAACATAACTGAAAAAGCAATATTTTTTAGAGAGTTTAACTGAGTCCAAAAATTTTATCTTAGATTATAATACTTTCACACTTAAATTATAATCAATAAAAATCATCAAATAAACATGGTCAATAAGTTAAATAAATTGAAGGAACCAAACGTTGTAACTTATTGTTAGCTTTTGTGTGGTATATTTGGTTCTATAGAAACGCGTTCAAATATTAAATTAACGAAAAAGTTATAAAAAAGCTAAATAAGCAAATAAAATTCACGCTGGTTGACTTAAACATTAAAGACAACCTGATTGGGGATGACGAATTTACTGCAGTTAGTTCGTTTGTTTGCAGTTGCTTTTATAAAACAAACGGGCTTGAGATTGGTTCTAAAACTGACAAACACCTATCAATAGATGGTGCAATTGATTTGCGCCGGGCCATCCAGAACGGATCATTTGCAGTGAGTTAAACAAAATATTTACAACAAAAATTGGGTTAAAAATGTTCTTTTTGCATCAAAGATGAATACAAAGCTATTAAAAAACTATTTTTTTATTTCCAGAATTTATCGTAATTAAAAAATTACAAGTAGCCAAAAATTTTTAAATATTTTCAAAAAACTTAATTTATTAAAATTAAAATCTTTCTCGAGTCGGTTTATTCTGACTACAGCAGCTGCAGCGAAGCCTAAAAGTTTTTTCATAAGCAAACTTTATCTTTTTAGAAAAACATAGACGGGATTAACAAAATTACAACGTATATTCGGGTGGCCTGGAAAAAAATACAATATTTCACCCTCGTTGTTGGTTGGCTTTAGCCAAAAAAGCAACTTTTTTGCAAATAAAAAGTAGTGGCTCCACTTGTGTGCTCTGCCACTTGCATGTTTAGAAAAATTGTCCATTTTAAGAAAATATGACTAAATTGCCTCTATCAAAATACTGTAATGTGTTTACAAAAATAAGCCTAAATCGCCTCTCTTAAATTTATTGGTTAGTTTGTCTGAATAAAATCATTGTTTCTTGATTTAAATTACTCTGAATTACTATATGCTTTTTAAAAATAATCATGTTATACCAAAAAAAATTAAAATTTATGCTACCAAAATACCAAATGTCATACAAAAAAATTTGAAATTTATGCAAAGTTGCTTTTTTCGGCTACCCTCTCATTAACAAAAAAATTATTAAAAATACAGCATGTATTACATCAAAGTTACATGCAGTGTCTGATAGCCTCATTGAGATGCAGCTCACAGATAACCCACTTTAAAGGACGTTTAAAAAACATTTGTAGGCATCTGATTGCACCTCTCTTGCATCCAGCATTAACGTCTGTGACATCACATTTTATTAAGACCAAGTTTATCTTCAAGTTTAGTTCCATAAATTACCCGCCACAAGCCATGTGCAATGTAATTCCTTAGTCAATATTGTAAGAGAAATAAACGATTATACTGTACATATTAACAACTTCTGTAAATTTCTTTATTAATGACTTTCATTATCATAACCTGTGATATATGCTGGTTTTAAGAAAACTGGTTTCTTATGTATTTGTGCCAGCACGACCATGCTATGCTAGTTTTAAGAAAAGCTATGCTCGTTTTAAGAAAACTAGTTTCTTATGTGTTTGTGCCAGCACGACCACAGAAAACCAGTTATCTTAAAATCAGCCAATATCAAAAATATTAATATTGGATTACTGTTGGGATATTTGAGTATTTGACCTTACTTCATGTTCTGTATCCTGAACTTTTCTGTTGATGAACAGTTGGTGAATTTTATCTCAGTTTCAAATTTTAAGTTGCCTCATTTTTCAATGGGAAATTATTCAGCTATGTAGATAACCACTGTCTTTACTGTATTGACTTTATTGCTGTTGCAGGCAATTTTTTGGAACATAGGCTGCAATAAATATTGTTCAGTGAGTTTCAGGAAAGGCTCAGGCAGAAATGAGATTGCAGTAATACAAGTTATTCAATTTCCTACTGTTTTTTGACATCATACTAAAATTCCTTTCAGATGCAAATTCCTTATCTTCAATCAGATGTTAATCACTAGTGGTGATTTAATATAAAATTGTCTCTATCCTATTTATTTATTTATTTGCAAATCAAACAGCTAAGAATTGTTTATTTAACTGATACTTTGGAAACGTGAGACGTATTTTATTAGAATAACATACTCTATTTATTTAAGTCTTTAACCAGGTCGCATACGTCATAAAATTTTTTAATTTGGGTGTAATATTTGTATAAACATCATCTAATGACAGTGATGGCTGCAAGAACAAGAAATGCCACTGATAAAATTTTTGGAAAAAAATGGTTTTCTCCTATAGAAAAATTTTTTTTGGAAAACTTCCTAACTTGAAAGAAGTTGTTGGTAAATGCTTGACTTTTAAAGACTATAAAACAGATGGAATCAAAAAAGTTGTATTAAAAGAATTACACAACTTATGGATCACATACAATGTCTACCCTATTTCAGTAAACGGTATTCATAAACAATTAAAAACTATGATAATGGAATTCAACAAACGTGTCCAATATGACAAGAAAAAGAGGAGCAAAAACTATAAAAATGATGTAGACATTTTTCTTAAAAAAAACAACACTTTCTTTGATATTTATCAACCCGATCCAGAGCATTTTTCTGATACAGAAAAAAAGCAGATGCTTAAAATGACTGAACCTGACTTTTAATTTTATGAGGACCGGAAAGCAACTAGGGTCCAGTACTGTACGCTAAAGCAGATACCATCTTCATCTTCAGATCAGATATTTAAAAATTGTGTTATTCATTCTCAAAGAATGGAAACTAAAATTGTTCCTGATGCATTGTCAATGGAAGTTGCCAATTTTACAGACATTGAAATAGAAAATTGTGCTGAGTTTAACAGTGACATTGATTTGCTCCATCTAAAGATCTTTTGCAAAATTGAAAAAGTTTGCGAGTTCTAGCAGAGGCTTGTGACAGATACCACATAAGCGACAGAGCTGGTGCTGCTATTGCATCTGCAGTCTTGGTTGGTTTTAGTATGATTACTTCAGATAAAACACAAAATGTTATTAATGAGAACAATCTGAGAAAAGAAAGAACAAAATTAAGAAATGAAACAAAGAAAAACAAAAAGCTATTTTTTGAGAAAGTAGATGGTGGTATTGGGTTTGCTGGTTGACAGGATGCAACACTGGCTGTTGATAAAACCAATGAAAAACACTTCACTTTTAAAATATTAGAAGACAAACTGGTCCTAATAAAATGTGATGGTACCAACGTTAATATTGGATGCAAGCGAGGTGCAATCAGATGCCTACAAATGTTTCTTAAACGTCCTTTACAGTGGGTTATCTGTGAGCTGCATCTCAATGAGTTATTTTTTCGTACATCACATATTTATAATTTTTGATGAAAGTACAAAAAGCCCAGAAAAGGTATCTGGCGCAATGTGATCCAAGCTAAATGGTTGTGTTTCTGAGTATTTTATCATAATGTAAAAACAGTGTTTCCAGCAAATTAAGTGGTAGGCAGTTCATTAGGGGCCATTAAATTTTTTTAAAATTAATTTTAGTCCAATAGCCAATTGTTTGTGGTGGTGATTTTTCGAAATTTAACAAAAAATACTTTTTCGGCCCACCCTAATTTATATATACATAAATAATGGCAATCATCTATCAACCGTTTTAGGCCATCGATAAGCAAACAAACGGGCTATGAGCTGACTTTAGCTTTTTTAAAGAGCGGCTGGTAAAATTTTTTATCTTTTTTTTAACTAACTTAATAAGTTCTTACTCATTTAAAAACATAAGAAAAATTGGAAATTCCTAACATAATAAATAAAATTGTTAACTAGTAAAATTGCTGGATTAGACGGTTGTTTTTTTCATCTCCTTTTTATAGAATTTAATTTGAAAAGTTTAATTTACTTCCATTAATGCCCAATGTTAATGCAAGCACATAATTTAAGCTTAAATGGAATACGGGTAGTCCTTCGAAAGCAATGAAAGAAGGTGTTTAGTTAAATAAAATTTTGGATGAGTGACAAACTATAAAAAAAGCCATGTTTACTTATTTGAAAATGATAAGTATTTTTTCAAGTTTCATTCTTAATCCATTATTTGGAAGTTTTATTTTCTAAAAATGTCCAATTTAGTGATTCTTTTCAAGATAAAAATTTTTGTTGAATTCTTTACTCCATTGATACTTCAAAAATAAAAGTATCACTTTCAAGGTTGGAAACTTTTTTACTTATTCTAATGAGGTGTTTTTAAAGTAGCTGAATTTCCCTCTGCTTTGTTCAAAAATATTTAATTATTTTTTCTCCCAACTCCAAACTTAGAGAGAACAAGGAAAACAATAAAACTAAATGTAAGAGTATACGCATTACAAAAATGTTGAAAATAATTAGATAATAAAAAAAATTTACTTATTTTTTTTCATTCAAAAAACAACTAATAAGACATTGCTTTGCATTAATAAATTTGCATTTAAATTTAATATTAGTTCTGTTGTTTTCACATTTACAATTGTTTTAAATTACAAACAGTTTTAAAAGCAGTTTTTCTTTTTTATATTTGAATTTTGAATAGATTGGATTTGTTAATTTGGAGAGAATATGTGTTAAAGAGCAAAATAAAATCTCAATAACATTTAATAAAATTAATTTTTTAAAAACATCACATGATTAAAAACTTCTCAATTGATCATTAGGTTTAAATAAAAGTAAGCTTTATTGAAAAAAAGATTTTGCAGGTCATTGCATTTTGTTGATTTTTGTCATATTTCTTTTTTCATGAAGATCGAATTAAATTAAAAAGACCTCTTAAAGATTTTTTATATTCTATGATATTTGTCTTTTAAACGCTTTAAATAAAATTAAGAACTCATTTATACAATGTTATTGATTAAATAGTCAATTATGTTTGCAGATGGGATCTGTAAAACATGGTAAAGTCTGCTCTAACAATTTACAAAATGAAGCTGAGCCAACAACGGCTAGTAAGTTGGTTGATACGTCAGTGTTGAATTAAACTAATTTTTTACAGTAAGATAAATTGTGTCTACTTTGAACTTTATATACAAATCTTTAAAAGGTTTTAAAGAAAGACTGTAGAAATTTAATTTTATACATTCTATTTTACTATTTAATACTGTTCTATATAGAAATTTAATTCTATTTCATAGAATTATTTTTTAGTTTCCGGACACTGGAAAACTGAATGTGAAAAAAGGAATGCGGATTCCGACTCTGGATTTGACGAGAGTATTCCTGATGATCAACAAATACCTGATATATCTACAAACACTGGTAGGACGTTTAACAGCAAAAACGTTTTGTAACTTTTGAAAAAGTTTTAAACGTTAAACTCAATTTTAATAAAAACAATTGATTTATTTTTAACTGCAAAAAATATATCCATATAATATATAGTTTAATATTTTGTGAATATTTTTTACATTTTTAATGAAATATACCCACTACTTATCATCAAGAAAATATAAAATCGTAGATAAATAGTTTAAAAATTAGATATTTTAAAGCAATCATAGTGCAAAAAAATACGATAGAACCAGAGAGATCAATGGTTGCCAAATAACGACCACCAACCTTGGGTCGGCGGGCTCGACCCAACGTTTAGTGATTCACAGAAAAAAATTGACACTTTATTAGTTGTATATTAATTTTTACGGTGATTTAAAAACAGTTTTTAAGTTCAAACGCATTATGCGTCATATAAAAGTTTACGAGCTCGAATAAAAACTAGTAGAAAAGTAAGCCTACGTACTATTCACACATCAACATGTTTTATCCGTAAAATAAATAGTTTAATAATTTAATTAGTACAATTCAATAAAAATTGTTAAAATTGCTTATTTCGAATTCATTAATTTTAATGTAATGAATTTTTGTTTTAATTAGTATGAAACATGCATGAAATCACACAAATTTTGAAAAATTTCGATGCATAAATTCATTAATTAAATTGGTCAAAATTTAATGAGCGGAATATTTACAATAGAAAATAAAAGTTAAAAATTTAAAACCAACTAAATTATCACAAAAAATTGATTTCGACCTATAAAGGTCATCATCAGTTTTGTGTAAAAAATTAAATTAAATTATTTTTGACGAAATTTGTTGAAAATTAAAAAACTCTACTCATACTAATCGGGTCCTGACTCAAAAATACAAAATGAAGCTTTCTTAGAAATTACCCAGCCAACAATGCTATGCATAGCCCCCATGGGCGCTGCAAGGGCTGTCCGTACGGTACCCATACCGATTTGGCCGCGGGCGCTGCAGTGGTCCCGCATGGGTTTACCGCACAAGTTTCATGTGGTTCAAATTATTTATGCGAAAACTTCCTTTTTAATAATAATTAAAAATGTTAGCTTATTAGCATGTTTTAATTTTTGATTACGGCTTAAAATTGAAGTCAGATTAAACCCGTGCGGTTAGCCCATGTGGGGCCACTACAGCGCCCGCGGCCAAATCGGTACGGTTACCGTACGGGTAGCCCTTGCAGGGCTTGCATAGGCCCTGCATAGCATTGTTGGCTGGGTACAAGACAGACGACACAACAGCTGACGCAATAATTATATCAATCACGTAACAAAGATGAAAAAGCGCACACTGTAAAACATGTAGTGAAATTAAAACTTGTCTTGTAGTTTTTATGGAAACTTCACTTTGTGTCTTTGAGTCAGGACCCGATTAATATGAGTACAGTTTTTAAAATTTTCAACAAATTTTGTCAAAAATAATTTATAATAATTTAGTTTTTTTTAGAAACTGATGATGACCATTATAGGTCAAAATTGATTTTTGTAATTTAGTTGGTTTTAAATTTTTAACTTTTATTTTCTATATTAAATATGCGGCTCATTAAAATTTAACCAATTTAATTAATGAATTTATGCATTGCAATTTGATCAGTGAAATAAAATTGTCAATTTGACTTTACTGGAAAAAGGGTAATAAATTTTTGTAAAAAGATTGTTAAAATTTTGAAGAATTCTAATTATGTATTTATTTTTAAAGTTTTTAAATTGTTGTTCTTTTTTATTTAAGCAAACAAAAAGAGTTTTTATCAGGCTCCTATTGTCAAATTTTTCAATGCATTACACTCGAGAAGAACTTGATCTATAGTCAATGCATCAGGTCTGAAGGCAGTTTGTACGGATGTGAGATTGTTATTGATACAATAATCAAGAAAATAGATAAGTCGTCCCAGAAATATTCTTTCAAAAAGTTTGGAAGTGTAAGAATTATGTGATATAGAACAGTAGGAGGAGAGTGGCTTAGAGGGTTTGCCAGATTTAAGAATAAGGATGATGATGGATAGTTTCCAGGCTGATGGAAAGATGTAAGCGGAGCAAGACAGCTTCGAGTTGTAAAAAAAGGAATGATAGAGCAGATTGATGGAGATGAGGATAATGGGAGTAGGTGATTTGACTAATGCTAGAGGAAGTAAAATTGGAGAAATGGGAAAGAGCAGAAAAAAGTTATAGAGTAATGAAAGGTGAATAGAAAGTGGAATGAAAGAAATTACAGTGGGCGGAACTGATTTTATTCATCTGAAGACGTTGGGAACTTCGGTAAAATTTTGGGGTTTTAGTAAAAAAGTGGGATTGTAGATCTACAGAAAGACGGTTTCCACAATATGCGGAAGTATAAAAGTTTTAAATTTTGGGAAGGTCAGTTGAGGGTGAGGAGAAGGACCTTGAGCTTTAGGAAAGAGACTGGCGAAAATTTTCTGCCATGACTCAGCTTTAGCGTTAGAGATCACTCGGGAAGTATACCTTGAAATATTGATATAGCTGTGTGCTCTTCTTTTAAACAATGTGCCCTTGTGAATGCTTTCCGGCATTTTGCAAAAGCTTTTCCACCTCTAAGAAAGCGTAATTTTAAAGGTGTAAAGGTCTTTGATGGTGTTTTTCACCAATACGGTGCATCTATTTATTCAGCCAGACTGCCGACATTCAAACTATGCTTAAGGTTTAACTACTAAGTTACCAAATGGGCCTGAATGCATTACATTCTATGTAGCAGCATTTTTTTATTAATAGCAAATTTGATTGACACTGTTTATAAGTTGAACCCCTACTTTCATTAGTTTGTTGTGTTTGTAAGACAAAAAACTTTACGTCGGTGTTATTGTCTGCTAGATGGTTTTAACATGAATCAGTTTCAGAAAAATGGTTAAGAATAAAAAATATGAACGCCACCAGTAAAGGACGGCTTGCTGCCCCATAAATGATAAATATAATCTTTAACCCTGGAAGCCCAACGCTCCTTTGTTACACAAACACCATCTCAGGAGAATTTCCCCTCAAAAAATGATTTTTTTAATCAAAGTTTATTACCAAAACTATACTAAAGATATTACTCTTAATCTATGAATTGATTACAAGTAACGTTACTTTGTTCTCTAATTTAATAATTGTTCAGAAACAAACAGGAGATTGTGCACTAATGTTAACTTAGTTTTTATTGATGGCACAAGCTTTCGTAAGCAACTGTTCACAAAAGTTTGTGCCATCAATTAGAACTAAGTGAACTTTAGTGCACAATGTTTTGTTCTTTTTTAATTGATTTCAATAGTTGATACGGCTTTCCCAATTTTCATTCCTTTCAATCCTTAGTTAATAATTGTTATCGTTAAAAAAGAAACATATACAAAAATTGTGCAAATTTCATTTATGATTAAACTTAATTACTTATTTAAAAAAATACTGCCATTCTTCTTCTTCTCCTTTCAACCTTTCCCTTTATTCAGGAGTAGCCACAGCGTATCATTATTTTCCACATCTTTCTGTCTTCAACATCCGTCTCCTTTTCACTAACTTCTCCCATATCTTCTTTTACTACATCTAAAAATCTTTTCTTTGGTCTCCCTCTTCTCCTCTTTCCCGGTAACTCCATTTCCATCATCTTTCTTCCTACATACTCTTGGTCTCTCCTCATGACATGCCCATACCACCTTAGCCTGCCCTCCCTCACCTTCATTCCTAACTGTTCTACCTTAACGGTACTCCTGATGTGCTCGTTTCTAATCTTGTCTTTTCTCGTCACTCCCATAGCAAACTTCAGCATTTTTATTTCTGCAACTTCCATCTCTTCCACTTGTTTCTTTGTGACTGCCACTGTCTCAAGTCCATACACCATTGCTGGTCTTATCACTGAACTGTACACATTTTTCCTTTTACTCTAGCTGGTAACCTCCTGTCGCTGATTACTCCCGATACTCTTCTCCATCCGTTCCATTCTGCCTGTACTCTCTTCTTTACCTCCCTCTCACAACTACCATTTTCTTGCACCGTTGATCCCAAATACTTAAATTTCTTTACTCTTGACACTTTTGCATCCTCCATCTTTACTGTTTCGTCATCATTTCCTTTATTTATGCAAAGATATTCGGTCTTTGACCTACTTATTTTCATCCCTCTTCTTTTTAATGCATACTTTCAGGATTCTAATCTCCGCTCCACTTCTTTCCTGGTCTCTTCGCAAATCACAATATCATCAGCAAACAGCATCGTCCATGGTAGTTATCTCCTTACTTCATCCGTTAGCCTGTCCATTTCTGTTAGCTTGAAAATTGCGACTGCCGTTGTGATGCAGTATTATTATAGTTATAATCACTATATAGACCTGAAATGGAAACTATACATCCATAAAATTTCACAAAATAAACGGGCACTACAACGTATGCAGAATATCACCTGGGTAGAAAGTCCCAACCACCATTACGTTGGGTGATTTTTTCCCAACATCAAAACTTTTTCCCATATTGGAAAATTTTCAGGAGTGAGCACTCCCGTCAAAAAGTCAGCAAAGCACTACAGCTGTTGATGCATGGAGAGCGGGCCCGGCCAACGTTTGCTTGAGCAGGAACCACATGGCAATCCCACGTGACAGAAGCTAATCTCCCAGGGTTGTAATTCCAGGGTTATTTATACTCGTAACTTTGGTTTGCGTGTTAGAAATTGGCAGGTTTGCGTATTTTTTTATGGACCAGAGATTGTTTTAAAAAAATAAACAAGTTTTTTATTTTCAAGTTGAATAAAATATCTCATAACTGCATAATCTTGCGTCTGAAATTATCAACTTTTACTTTAAAAAAAATCATTTATTTTAAATTAAAACAATTGTTTTTCTTAATGATTGGACGCTTGATTATTTCTAAAAACTTTTTGCTTCAATGAAATGATTGAGGTTGAAGACAAACGATAGTAATTGCGATGAAGAAATTTTATTTTTTGTAGAATAAATAAAAAAATTTAATGCAACTCATACAGTGAATAAAGTACGTACAATTTAAAATTTTATTTTTGAGTTTAAAATCTATTTTGTAGCGTTTCGAATATTTATATTGTCATAAAAACAAATTTTACTCCTTATATCAATTTTTTTCAGAAAAGGAAACAAAAAGCAAAACTCATGTAATGAAAGAGTTAAACACAAACATGCCTGATGACATTAAAAGTAAAGGTAATTTTCTCAACTTATAAATTAAAAAAATTTCAGTTTTTTAAAATGCTTTAATTTTTATTATTCAAATCGACAAAAAAATCAAAGAAACACGATAAATAATTCTAAATAACCAATGACTTAGAAATCGCTAAACCGATTAATTTCTGAATGCATAAAAACCTACATCCCATGATTCTCCAGCTGAACATCGAAGCCTATGCAGGATGAATGTTTTTAATCATCTTCCTCTTCAGTTTGAGGCACACTTCATCGCCATTTTTATTTTCTGACTCACAGAAATAAGTAGGAGAGGTTTTTACTTAAAACAACTATAAAAAATTTCCCCGACCTGGTTTAAAAAATGCCAAAGTATTGCTGTCCAACTAAAATGCTTTGTTTGCTGTTTTTGTTTTAGAGACCTGAATAAAAATTAAAGCTACTTGCTAAGACCACCACGCAAAAGAAAGCAAGGCAATGTTTCTTTCAGGTATATAACAAAATGGCGCAATTAGGTTTTACGTAAATTGATTGCATTCGCCATCGAAACATTGCCCTTAAATTTCTGAGTGAGCATACAAAACTAAACAAATACAATAGCCTTAGTTAATTTTTATCCTCTTGGTCGAAAAAAGATAATAATGTTTGATAAAAAAATGCTTGTTTCAATTATTGACTTTTGTCTTTTAAATTATGTTAAAACACCCTTTTTTATCAATTGAGTGGACAAAATTTTTTATGTTACTGATCGAAGTTGATTTGCAAAATGTTTCAGAGCAATTGCCTAAAAACTTAAAAAAGAAAATGTTATTTTGCATAAAATAAGTACTTCATTGTCTCGGGCATGTTGACGTTTGGCAATCGACATAACCACGTGTCACGCAAAAGCAATAAATTGGTAAAATTCTTGTCACTGAATAAAAGCGTGAAATAGAAATTCCACGCTCTACTTGCGAAAGTTAGCAAAAACACACAATATTTGGTAATAACCGTCTATTTTACCCGTTAATCTTTGTTCGGGGCACCTAAGAATAGTATCATCTTATTCAGCAACTCAAATTAAAAAATTTTTAAAAATTTTGAAATTTTATCTAAAAAATAAAGTAACTGTAAAAAAATAAAAGCTTCAGAAGCCCGGCCTTTGAGGAGAATAAGGTCAACTTGTCGACCATGCTTTTAAGAAAAAAATAACTTGTTGTCTTGTCATATTATTATAGTAATTCAATGGCACTAAAACAGAAAAGCTAGTACTTCTACGTTTTAGAATATCTGCGTCCTCCTTAAAAAAGAAGCCACTTTTATCCATAACACTGAGAAATCTAATTTTTGTTGCATTGATACCGACGCCTGTTTTTGCCTAATTCTGTGGTGCTGAATTCAAATATACAGTTAGTTTTTTTCTTAAAGCTACAGCTTTTTGCATTTGAGCGTTTTTTTTTTAGCGAATTTTGCACTTCTAACGTAAAATGGCAGGGATTATTTCATAATAGCCATTCGCGCGTAGGGCCACATAAGAAATTTTGAATATTTTTATTTTATTTTATCTCTATATTTATCCTCTTGACTCGCAGGAAAGCGACAGAGGCGCTAATATATAGGATAGGCAATTACCCCGACCTGCTTCCGGAGATACCAAGATAACAAAGTTAAGGCTCTGTTTAGAGCTATCCAGAAACATTTTCCATTCAGTTGGGATGTACGAGGCAATACCTAACTGCCTGAGCAGACCAGGGATATTGTGACAGTAAAATAAATGCTTCTACTTTGAGAAAAAAATCACAAAAGACTTGGCTCGCTTTCGGAAATACGAAATTTTTTCAAAGTCATCAAGTAGATGCTTTTGTTACATCCTGGAAACTGTTATCTCTGCAGCTTTCTTGGAGAGTCCCGAATTATAAACAAAGTTATTCAATTCCGTTTGGCTAAAAGGTTCAGGGGCTGATAGCCAATTGGTATGATTTAAAAAGGATTCAGATTCAGAAACCAACTCGTTATGCAGCCCTCTTTCTTCCTGATCATCATCATCTCTGCCTTCACATGAGAAAAAAAGCACTAAAACCCAGAACAGGAAATTCTTCACAATGTAAAACAGGTCGAATGGTTGAGGGAATGCTTGGATAGGAGATCTTATGCCGATTTTTCTTGCCAATACCTTTCGTGTTGACCATGCAAAAATAGCAGTCACTTACGTAATCTCGGGGTACCCGCCAAACCATGGGAACTCCAAAAGGTAATCCTTTTGTTTTCTTTTTGTCCAATTGCGAAGAGTTTTCTCGCAGTTATGACAAACGATATGAGATGACTATTTCGTGCCTTGGTCACCAAGGGAGATTTGAAAATACGCTTTGTAGGCACGTGTCATAACGAAGTGATATTACGCCTTTGACGAAGCAGTGTATAGCACCCAATACTTAACAGAAAGACTCAGGCTTATTTTTACATTCAGGTCTACGAGAAAAAGCCATGTTTACACCTGATATAACAAAACGTTTTGTAAGTCAAACAACTTGAGAAAAAATTATAGCCCAGCAATGTAAAAGTAAATTAATATGCAACTGTAAAAAAAATGGTAGATTTAAGAAAGTACTTGGTTGATTTTTGCTAAAGAGTCTAGACTACCTAACAACGTGTGCAGTGCTATGCACACTCTCGACTGCTAACTCAAAAAGTTTACAACAATCGCACGCTTTTTGGCTTCTTAATAACCTGGTAGTTTACATGACCGCACACTGTCAGTATTCTTTTTAGGTACTTCTATCTGTAGAGCTGCCGGGCCTTATAAATAGACCATATTGATGCTTTGATTTGATTAATTTTTTGGATTGCATTTTCAGCACTTCCTGCTGTCACCAACTACACATGCTTCACTACAGCGAGATGTCTGACCTTTGTTTGCACCAATTGTATGCTTCACTGATTGTATTGAAGGTGATGCAGCTAAAAAATCTGCTAATTTGTAATGGGGATAAAAGTCAATCGAGCGTTTGAGACTGTCTGTTGGTGCTCTGCACTATTAGTGATTTCGAGGCCAAGGTTAGATTAATTACGTATAACAATATAAAGGTAGGTATGCATCGATCCATTTTTATGGGAATCCGGGTTTTTTATTGGAGGTACAAAGCTTTAGGATATCTTTAAAAAGCGCTCATTTGTCTGCTGCTCGCCGCTCGATTTGGCAAGAAGTTAGACAACTTTTGTCTTTCTTGACCTTACTTCAATTTTGCCGCTACCTTGCCATAATCGATGAACGTAAAAAAGCAGCCAACCAGAAGAAGAATGAACGCAACTTGCGCTTCCTTTTTCAACAGCGGTTTGGCAACAAAGCTCGTCCAAACAAGAGAAACACCGTCAATGTATCTGACTACAAACTTTCCGACACCGAGGAGTTTGTTTTATTGCATGTACTCGACTTTTGCTTGCCGCTCTCTAATGTCAACAGGGAGGAAGTACTTGCTGAGTTTGAAGTGCTGTATGCACAGTTTGTTCACCACAAACTGTAAAACGGATTGCTGCTTGAAGAGCAAGGTTAAGCGACCTAGCTCACGCTTACTGCGGAAGTCCCATTGACATTGGGGACTTTCAGGCTATCAGATATTTGTGATCTACTGTAATAATGACATTCTAATAACCAAACAGGACGAAGGCGCTGGTGTTGTCATAGTAAGCAAGCATTACTATGTTTTGAAAATGGACACGCTTGTTCATGATGGTTACAAAGTCAAAACTTTTGGTCCGGCTGTTCCAAATTACACCACAGCCAAGATTGAGTTGCAAATTCAACGACGACTATTGGAACTAAAGAAGAAGAACCTAATCCTCGTCAGAGTTTACGAAGCCATCCGACCTATGGGCTCTCAGCGCCCACGTATGTATGGCTTGCCAAAAACCCACAAGAACGATGTTCCTCTGAGCCCCATCTTGTCCATGACTGGCTCGGTCCAACATCAACTTGCAAAATGGCTCACTTCTGTTTTTAATCCTGTACTCCAACTTTTTCTACGAACTGTATATGTGACTCTTTCATTTTAGTTGAATTTTGAAAAAAATTTAATTTCCTACCTTATCTCCGTTTCTCTGTTCCTTCGATATTCCCAGCCTCTTTACCAACGTTTTCCTGCAAGAAGCTATCGAAATCTGTGCTAATGCTCTCTATGATGACGTTCTAGTACCACCTTCGTTTTTCAGGAAAATTTTTATTGAAGTGATGCAAACGGCCACCTCGTCGGTTGAATTCAGTTTTAACAACACCATGTTCCGACAGACTGATGATGTTGTATGGTTGTTGGGTCCAGCCTTCGCTAATATCTTTGTGGGTTACCAGGAAACCACACTCTGTTTTGACGTGAAAAAACTTCTCATTTACTACCATACGTTAATGACACCTTTGCGGTTTTTGAAAATGAAGACGATTGTAAAAATTTTCTTTCTTCACTCAAGTTCTTCACTCTTCGTTACGTTTCACGTAACAAGCTGTACTTTTCTCTCCCGTTTCTTGACATGCTAGTTGAGAAGCACAAAACTGGATTTATCACATCTGTGCATAGAAAACCTACCTTTACAGGCCAATACTCACTTAGGGATTTTTTAGCCCTATGAAACGAAAAATCAATCTTGTGACTACCATGGTTTACCGCATCTGCTCTAGCAGTAGGCTTCAGGCCGAACTTGACAAAATTCGATCTATCTTGGTTGTTAATGGATACCCAAACCATATTATTACATCCACATTTAACAAGAAGATCCGGCAATTTAATCAGTCATCTCAACATGGACCGAAAAAATCTCCACCTTTCATGGCTGGGAAATGTTTCATCCAAATTTGAAAAGCAAATTACTACAGCCATTCAGCGTTGCTACTTTGCTGTTGAAATTTCTTTTTTTGACCAATCATACTTCTTTCGTATATAAGCACGATCGGATTGCTCTTTGTTCATTTTGACAATTTTTCTTGATAAGAGTCAGATGAAAAGTCTTCGAGGAATGAACACGCTTTTTAAGACTATCTTAAAATCCGGATTTTCTAATTGCAAAAAAACTTGAGCATGTAGACGAAAACCGACTTTAGTTTTGGAATCAGCGTCAAAAATTTACATTTAAAAAATCTCGTGCAACACAACATAAAAAAAAATTGTTTCCTGTGTAATCAATAAAATATACGTTTTCGGACCAATCCTCTACAATATTGGAGACTCAGTAGCTTTGCATCAACGCTGATAGTTATAAAATAGTCAACGTCTACAAACTCCGGCCATGTGATTTGCAAGTCAAAAATTATCTAGTGTTTCCTCATTCCTGTCTCCATGCCGACATTTTAACTGTTTACTCTAAGATTTATTGCAGCATACAACAACAACATTGTAGATGAAGAGTTCTTGAGTAATCGGGCAAGTTTTAACAACTTGAATTTTTATATAATGATAGGGATAACACCAGTTTTACTGGAATACAGGAACGAACCCAGATTTAGCATTTACGAGCGTAGATCTTTACATTCACTTATTTGACAGTGATTCTTAAAAAAGTTCTCCAGATCACAGCATCATAACATCAACCTTTGCTTATTACAGCAGGGTTTACTTTTCTAGTGCCAAGCATGCCTGTTTAGCGACGAAACTTTGGCAAGACTAAACGCAGTCAGTAAATTGCTTTGACAAAGCAAAGTTGCAAAGACTTTTTTGCAGCCTGATTTACTCACTTGAGCTTGATGCAGCTTACCAGGACTCTGCAATGCCATAAAAAAATTAATTAAAAAGACCACAAAGTTGCCGCAACAACTGTGTAGCATGTTGGGATGCAAAGTATGAAAATCTCTACTCAACGTTTCTGTAGTCACTCGACGGACACAGGATTCGCAATTGGCTGCTACGGACATGACTCATAAGAAAGCGACGGAGGCGCTAATACATAGGGCAAGCAATTTCCCTGACCTGCTTCCGGAGATACCAAGATATTGCTGTCCGCTGAAAATTTTAATAGAAATATGACTTTAATTTAAAGCTGCTTGCCAAGACCACCAAGCAGAGAAAAGTGTTGTAAAATGTCTTTTCCTATGACACAACAGAATCGATCTAGTAGGTTTTGAACCTAAACCATGTCAATCACAATCCCGTCGCTATAACCGCTCGACCACGCGCCTTGACAGAAAAAGGAGATCGATGGAGTGAAGCAAGACAGAACATCAAAGTTTTACACGCTGGTCAACAAGCCTGGAGTATGATAGCCTCACTGGTACGTCACGACCTCCCTCATTACGGTCCCGTTTTAGCTGATCTGTTAATTAGAAACGGAGGATATGAGAATGTTGACTTAAAACTATTTTCCACAAAATATTTCAAGAGATGACTAAAATTTTTTTCCCCGGAGGTATCTGACTTTTGTGACCAGAACTTATAATTTGTGTTGGAGCTACTTTTAAAATAAAAGTTCCATAAGTTGTTTTCTTCTTGCTTGTGACGACTTAAAATTCAAAAAAATTGAAAAAGAGTCCCAGTAATTGTGTCCCTGTAAAACACCCAAAGAGTTACCCAAATATTCTTTGTGCTTTCTACAAAGTCTTTAGGACGCTTGTTTACGTTCCAGTTAAATCGAATATCAATCATAGCTTTCCAAAAAGCAATCTTAATTTTGATCCTAAAATTAACTTAAATCAATTTTTTTGCTGAAATAAAGCATTGAAGATTATTTTCATGTTATTAAGAAATATGGTTTCATATTTGCTAGATATGAAAAAACTAGAAAATCTTTAAAGAGACTTTAAAAAAACACACGACAGTAAAACTACTTTCAGCGTTTCTTTGCAGTTGAAGGCTGAAACTCGTTTGTGGCAACCATTCAAAACAGTTTTTCATGAAAACAAACGAAACTCTAAACTTAAGCTAAAAGCTTGCAACAATGGTAAAACTTTGCCATTCTTTCCAGTCCCAACCTATCTTGAGGTAAAATCATGGCCTACTTAAAAACAGGGCCAAATAATCTTCCTGGGAGAGAAAAAATAAGAAGGGCCGCTTTTTCACTGTAAGCAATTGTTTTGTCTTTGTCGCTATTCTATTTGTATTCAAACCGGACCAAGTTAAACACATGACCTTGGAGTGACCAGTAGAAAAGTAACATGTAATACAACACTGACAATTAAAACAGATAGTTCCCCAGGATTATTTTTTATTCTTGATCCTTTAAAGCACTTGTGTAAGTCAGGTCAGCAAGTTTGTTTTTGTACTACTGTACTGAGCAATGCTTATTATTTTTTGTTTCAAATATAATATATTATATAATAGACAATTATAAATAAAGAATATATTGTAGTGAGAAGAAGTGAAGAAAGAAGAAATGAAGAATGCACTAAAAACGATAAAAAAAGGTAAAGCGATTGGGCCAGATGAGTTGCCAGTAGAAGTTTGGAAGTGCATGAAAGAGTTGGAGATAAAGTTTTTTACCAGACAGTTCAACAAACTATTAGTGGGTGAACAGATGCCAAAAGAATGGAGAACAAGTGTGCTTATTCCAATCTATAAAAACAAAGGGGACGCACAGTGCTGTGGATGCTACAGAGGAATAAAGCTAATGAGCCACACAATGAAATGGGAAAGAATTATTGAAGCCAGGTTAAAAGATGGAGTAGAGATCACTAAACAGCAATACGGATTTATGCCAGAAAAAAAATTACCGATGCCAAATTTGCCTTAAGAATGTTAATGGAAAAGTACAGGTAAAGTCAAAGAGAGCTTCATTGTGTATTCGTGGATCTAGAGAAAGCTTACAACAGGGTTCCGAGAGAAGAACTGTGGTACTACATCAGAAAATCAGGAATGGTGGAAAAGTATGTGCGACTTGTGCAAGATATGTACGAGGGAAGCCAAACAGTGGTGAGGTGTGCAGTAGGAGTACAGAAAGTTTCAAGGTCAAGGTCAGACTGCACCAGAAATTAGCGTTAAGTCCATTTCTGTTTGCCGTGATTATGGACAGGCTAATGGACAAAGTAAGGAGAAAACCACCGTGAACGATGCCGTTTGCTGATGATATTGTGACTCGCGAAAAGACCAGGAAAGAAGTAGAGCGGAGACTAAAAGCTGGAAGTGTGCTTTGGAACCAATAGTGACAAAAAGTAAGTAGTTCAAAAACCAAATATCTGTGAAATTTGATGACAAATGACCGAATAAGTTCAATGACAAAAAAGCAGTGAAGATGGAGGATACAAAAGTGCCACGAGTAAAAGGAGTTTAAGTATTTGGGATCAACGGTGCAATAAAGTGATAGTTGTGAGAGGGAGGTCAAGAGGAGAGTGCGGGCAAGATAAAACGGATGGAAAAAAGTATCGGGACTAATCTGTGACAGGAGGTTACCAGCTAGAGTAAAAGGAAAAGTGTGACCAGTAGTGAGACCAGCAATGATGTATGGACTTGAGACTGTGGCGGTAACAAAGAAACAAGTAGAAGAGATCGAATTTACAGAGATGAAAATTGCTATGGAAATGACGAGAAAAAATAAAATTAGAAACAAGTACATCAGGAGTACCGTTAAGATAGAGCGGTTAGGAATGAAGATGAGGGAGGGCAGGCTGAGGTGGTATGGACATGTCATGAAGAGAGCGAAGAGTATGTAGGAAGACAGATTATGAAAATGGAGTTACCGGGAATGAGGAAAACAGGGAGACCAAAGAGAAAATTTCTAGATGTAGTGAAAGAAGATATGGGGGAAGTTGGTGTGAGAGAAACGGACGTTAAAAACAGGACGGTTTGGAGAAACATGATACGCTATGGCTACCCCTGATTGAAGGGAAAAGCCGAAAGAATAAGAAGATTAAGAACATACACGAAAATATTGTGTTTTACAATGCTTTGGATTTGTCGGGTTAAAGTTCAGTTCATAGTATCCAATTTGCGCCTAGTAAGTGTTTATTGTGTACCGCTGCTATAGCAGCCATCTTTTGCACGCAACTACAACTTATTTTCACGTTCTGGTGGTTGCATATTTTGTGTAATCGACTGCGTCTGGGGAAGAGCTTGTCGATGAGCAAAATAACTGTTCACCATTATTAGTTTTTACACTTTTACTCTGCCGAGACTTCAGCCATATTACAATTTGTTTTTGATATTTTTGTTGAGTTTTTGCTTTCAGAATCTGCACAAAAGTCCGTTATAATTTCTACATAACCACTGTTTTTTAATGCATTGTTGTATATAGATGCTGCTCTACTAGATTCACCCCCATTGCATAGCATTTTTGAGAGAGCTGAACAGCTGCAGGTCGACTTATTTTGATGCGAATCGCTGTTTTGAAATTAATGCGATTGTAGCTTAGTATGTCCCGTAGCACCGGGTTCTGTTCAATCATCAATTTATAATTTTCTTTCATTATTTTTTTTTCATTTTTAATTTTAACCGTAATTGTAGATCTCTCTCATGAAACTACAAGGCAAAACAGTTTTAGGGGTTTGTTTTAAATTTTCTATTTTTATACTTTAAATATTCGAAAGTGTGTAGTAAAAATAAAAAATTAATAATTACTATGAAACATACTTCATTAAGCACTCTTTTGTCAAGGTAGGCACTTTAGTGATAAATTTGTATAATACTGCATAGGTTGTCAGAGGTTGTCAGAAAAAGCTGGAAATATAAGCCTCGATATGGTTGTAAAATTATTTGCAGAAAATATTAGTTTTTACAGCATAACTGAATTTCAATAAATGTCTTTTGCAACCTAAAACTAATCTTAGAAAAGGAAAAATGTAAGCATACTATAGCGAAACGACACCAAAATAATTATAAATGATATCATTGAGCTGAATTTACAAAAAGGTTTCAAGACAAAAGTTTATGTCATTTGCCAAGGCACGTTGCTACGCTTATTTTACATTTGATTCTATTCTTTGATTTTCTGCAATAGTTGTACAATAATATTTTTTAATTTTAGCTCTATTAAAAATTTCTGGTTTGTCCTTTTTTAAAAAGGTTTCGGTAATTTAAGTATCATTTTTTTACAGCATATTGCAAAAGCTTCTGTGTGTTATTATTAATAAAATTATTTGATGAAATATCTTTTTATATGTTAAAACTAGAAGTACCAGAGATTTTGCACTACCTAGAAGTACCAAGTGAGGTCAAATTGACCCTTCTTTTTATTGACGCTTTTTACATTTTTTAAATTTCATTTAACTCAACTATAGACTCAATGGACATGTGCCATCTATTTCATGAAAAAATCAGACTTAGGTTCGATTCTTGAGTGAGTCAAATTTCAAAATTTTGGCAAAGCTTTTAAAGTAATACTGCATGCATTGCTAAAAAAAAACATGACAAAACACATCATAAGCAATATTTATTGACAACAAATTTTACAATAATTAAGTTTTTCTTGTTTTCCAATGCATTTACCGAAAACAACCTTAGAGCAACTGCTGCACGTTTCACGTGTTTTGTTAGTGCAACTTTTACTTTGGCAGTGCTTTCTTTTGCGGCTTTTCTGCATACTGCTTTTGGTGATACTAGACTCGTGTGAGTTAACTTTTCCTTCTTCGACAAATCTTGAACGAAACTCTTCGGATAATCGCAAAAGATACCTTCGTTACGAAATTTTTGAGCCAGTAACCAACTTATATAAAATGTGGGCATTGATGGCAGCCAAATCTAATATGTTGTAAAAAAATTGCACAGGCCGCCTTCAAAAAGCTGCATTTACAGTGTACTTTCTGGCCATTTGGTCAACCACATCAACTCCAAATTTTGTAGAGTTATAAAAGTTTACGGTATCAGGCTTAAATTTTTGATCATCACCTATATCAACGGTAGAGTGCATTGTACTAAGCAGCAAAACGTTTTTGTTGTTTTGGCTTGATAAACTGTCAAGGTGCAGCCATTGTGTTTGAAAACTTTTGTTGTGTAGAGATCCTCCTATATTTTTTTGATTTCTTGCAGAATCTCTTTTCGGATGCGGTTTACAGTTCCGACAATGCTGACTGCCTCAAAGTTTTAACGAGATTTACCGACGTAAAAAAATTGTCTGTGGTCACGTTTTGACCTGTCTTTCTGTAAGGTTCAAGTAGTCGCAAAACAACGTGCTTACCTAATGTTACTTCTGCCGGATGTGAATCATCTTTCCCCATATAAGGAAAGCTACTCAGGATATACTTAGTTTTCACATCAGCGGTCATCCAAAATTTGATACCGAATTTGTCGGGCTTATTTGGCATGTACTGGGTAAATATGCATCAAGCTTTGGTAGGAAAAGTTGCTCATCCACGGTAATGTTGGTACCCGGTCTATAATGCTTAAGATAATTTTTGACAAAGGTATTCCAAATTGTTGATATCAGAGCCAGTTTATCTGTAGCTAGTCTATGTGATCGTGTTTGTTTATAGTCAAAGCGCAGAAATCTCATCATTTCAATGAATCTATTGCGCGCCATAGTTTCAGAAATAATTGGAATTCCCCATAATCTATTTCATAATTCATGTATCTTGATCTTAGTTGCCTTGTGAGCTCCACGTGCGTAAATAATCGCTAGAAATGCATCTAGTTCACGTAACGACACACACCAATTATCTTCTTGTAAAACTCTTCGAGCTTCGTCTTCGGTACATCTTCAGTTCAGTTCAGTTTTCTTTTATTTCTGCTCCGCCACATGAACAAAATAACAAAATGGTGAGAAGTTTGTGTGTTGTTAAAGACGGGGTTAGAAAAAGGAAGAAGCAACAAAACGAGTTGACGTTGTGACTTGCTAATTAGCGATGAAAGGTGTGACTTGTTGTATAATATAGAAGCAAGGTTGCTTCACCTCATTATAAAATTGTTTAAAAAATAGAAAGAGAGAACATCTTTGTATATGATGCAACATACTTTCATCAATGAATAGATCTCATGCACTGCGAACCAATTCTTTGATAATACTACGATGTGCTTGAGCAGATGGCCCAGGACCTTGTGTGATAACATTGTGGCAAGATCGTCTTCCGGAATTTTTTTGATTAGAGTTCAAAAAATCCCAGGTAATTCCGTCTGAAGTTGCAAAACTTGTTGTATTATTTTGAAAAACGTGATCTTCATCCGTTTTAGAATTCGTTTCGTTATCTTCAAAATCCGAAATTTCTGAGTTTGACGATTCTGAAACTACCGATTCATTATCAGATGAAGATTCACCTTCTAAATCATCACGATTGTCCTCATGTAAATCATAAACATTTGTATCTAATTCAATAACAATTTCTGCAATCATCTTCCTGGATGCTTTGTAACAACTCCAAAGCTTTTAGCGCCGTTACTCTTTTTCTACCTGCCATTAATTTGTTATGAAATCAGGTTAGATTGGCCTAGATCTATGACCTAAAAATTTTAATAGTTAGTATACTGCATATTCATAGGTTGCATGCAGTTATGAAATGTAATTTCATCTGCAAAATCAACACAACGCAATAGGTTCTTGTTGCTGAAAATTACTTGCTTGTGCTAGTACTAGGCCTACTGTTAAGTTGGTTTACACTATCAAAGCTTCTACAATAGGCTTATAAGTTATCGTACTTAATCTAAATATCTTTGCTGCTGCTGAGCATTTCCAAAAAATGAACTGCCAGCTATAAATGCAACAAACGTACACCTTTTGGCTGCCAAAGTAAAGCAAACATATTGTATAGCTCATCACAAAAATTGCAACCACACTTTTCAGTGAAAAACTGTATGCATCAAATCTTTGTTGAAATGCAAGCAGCGTTTTCATTCAACGTAAATTGTTAGAAGCAAAAGAAAAAAAGGATGGAAGCTGACATTGCACAAGCGCTCAAACAATTAGACAAATTTTTCGTAAGAAGAGCAAATTATTTAGACTCTATCGTTTTCGCAAACGCCATTCAACAAAGTTCAAAGCTCCCTTCAAAACAAAAACAATAGTCTTTTGCAGATATCATTGCAGTAGAAACATTTTAAAAATTCTGTCCAGACAAAACTGTTGATTGCAAGATTGCTTTGCAAAACGGTTGAGTTCACAGAAACCAAAGAAAACCATTTGGGTCAAAATGACCCCTGCTGGTACTTCTAGGTATATTACCACCTACAAGCTAATTCAAAACATTTTTTTTCCGAAACTGCCATTAGCATGTACAACTACTAAATTTAGGAAAAGTCAGGAAGTTTCAGGTCTCTATTCGAATCAACCTTGCAGATATACGCAAATAACATGATGCTATGGGTCAAAATGACCCCTACGGTACTTCTAGTGTTAAATAAAGTGACTAAAAGCTTGCTAGTTTTATTCTTTATGCAGGTAGTATGCGGACATGCTTTAGCGTGATAATAACAATTGTTTTTTTCAGTTGATAAATTAAAAACGTTTTTGCTGAAAGAAGCCTCAAAAATAAAATTTGACTCTCCTCCAAAATACATCGAAAAAAAAATCAAAGTATCAAATATCCTGCTTAATGGCAATACTCCAGCTACTTGGAACAATTTGAAAGAATTTGAATATTCAAGCGACGACATTTCATTACATCATTTGTTTGGGACAAGCCAAATACAACACTCAACGTTTTTAGCAATCGTCGGACCAAGCGGATCTGGAAAAACAACTTTAATAAAGCAACTTTTAAAAAAATATTCAGAAAAAAAACATTTGTTTGGTGCTGAATATGTTTTTTACATTCAATTTAGTGACATCGGCTTCAACTGCGAAAGTAATTTCTTGGAGTTTTTGGCAAGCAATTTACCATACCGGTGGTTAATAAGTACTACTGTGAGCGCAAAGGTTTTAAAACAAGCGTTTAAAACCGGAAAAGTATGTATCATAATTGACAATCTTATGGTAGAAAACATAAAATTTCCTCAAGCAACTTTTGATTCAGATGCATTAAAAACGATATCAAATGGTGAAACTCATCTCATAAATATATTGTCTGGAAAAGCTTTTCCGGGAGCAACAGTACTTGTGACTTTTCAACCAAGTCAACTTCTTAAGCTCCCGATTGCAATTAAACCTGATTATTTTGTAAATATTTTAGGAATAACACCAAATGGCAAAGAAGAATTAATAAAAGAAATATCAACAGATCACTCGGATGCAATTATGATGTATATTAACACTTATCCAACTCTAAACAAGTTTTGCCAATTACCTGCAAATTGCTTTGCCTTTATTCATGTAACTAACGCTTTTATCTCTTTGAAAAATAATTCTATTCCGTTGCTTTGCTTTCCAATTACACAGATTCTGGTCGCTTCTCTTACTCTGCTCGTTTCAGATAAAGGCTTAACACAGTCTCGATGTGATTTATCTTTTGTTGTAGAAAGATCTGGAAAAAATTTTCCAAGAAAAACTTTGAATTTTGATACCTTTCAAAGTAGTAATAAACATGCTAGCCAAGTTTTTGAACTATTTTTACAATTAGTCCCCCCCGAAACTTTTTTATCTGGATTTAATGTTTGTTTCGATGACGTAAGTCAAGACTTTTTTGTTGCTTTGTTTTTGCTATACTTTGATAATGACTCTAAAAACTTCAATGAGTATTTAACAAACTACTTAGGTTCACAACTTTTAAATGCAAATCAAGAATTTAAAAACATTACCAAGTTTTTGTTTGGTTTATGTAATGATGTGACTTTTGATTACATTAAAGAGTTACTGCCATCATGCACCTTATCATGTGACAAACCAAAAAAACTGACTGATTTTGTTATTGACAAATTTTGTAGCGTAAAGGCCAATCAGGTCAATTGGTTCTCGACATTGCTTTTTGTCAGTAGTTTGGCATTTGAATTGCAGTGTGATTGTTTTAGAGAAAAACTAGCAAACACTTGTATTCCTGATAAAATTCGTGTTATTGATGACTGCTGTGTCAGTGATTTAGCTGCATTTTTTTATGTAATCCAAGCACGAAAAACGGAAATGAGTCTTTGTGGCGTCTCGTGTTTTACTGGAGAGAACAAAAAGTTTTTTTCAGAAGCCAAAAAATTGCTCACTAAAATAAATTATATTCAATAAAAAACACATTCAACGTCAACGGATAAACAAGAAAGCGAAAATTTGAGCAGCTGTCTTGAAAATTTTTTACGTAACTTAAATAGATTTAAATTCAATAGATGACAAAAAAGTTTTGAACAACAATTTGAACTCAATTACACTATTAATTAATGTATACATTATTGATAGTTAGTGGTCAACCTTCTGACTTTGAACTGTTACAATTAAACTGAGACATAAGGCTCTCGACCACTTCCGGTACATTATATTACATCAAACAATTGTTATAAAATAATTTTTATCTTGTTATCAAATATTTGGTATGTTCATCTGTGTTTTTATACGTATATATATATGCAGTATACTTATTTCTAAAAATATTATGATTTGACCTTATTGGTGGTAGCTGACTTTGATGACCTTAATGATCTTTTGCTACCACCTGTTATGGTGGTACAATTTATATTTTTGTTTGTTTTATTGTAATAGTGTTTGTATCTGTTGTAAATTTTGTCCTTGTAATCTATTTCTTCTTCCTTACAGCTAACAGAATAAATGATTGATTGATTGATTGATATACAGTATTTATTATTATTATTATTATCATTATTACTATTATTATTTTTATTATTATTTGTGCAATTTTTATTGCTCATATGATATGTTGTATACATTTACGGTAATTTCTTCTACATTTATGAAAGTATAAGCGTATTAACCTCTAAGCACACTAAAAAATAGAATGTTTTGTACCAAAAGTGTTTTGTGTGTCAGAACTTTATTCAACACAAATCTTCTACGCAGACTACAAGATTTAGAATTGCTTTCTCAACCTTATTAACGTGTGTTGCAAAAATTGTAAATAAAAATTTAAAAAATGAAGCTTAATAATTTCTGTAAAATACACAATCGTCTTACTATTATTACTTATTGCTAAAAAGGTAAAAAAAAACTCAAACCAACTTAATAATTGCCATAGGGTTTTAAAGTTTTGTTTTTTGTCAAATTAAGCGATACTGACTTACTTAATATTCTTGTTTTTAATTGTTCATTCTTTGTCATTGCATGTTCCATGATTAGCTACTATTACTTACGATTAGCTACTATTAGGCAACTTCCTTAAAATGGGAAATATAGTTGCTACATTAATAATTTTCTCAATTTATTTTCATTTGATTATTACTACAATTGCAATTTACTCACAAATATTTTAAAACATTTTCTGCAAACTTTATTTTATTAAATTTATGATTTAAAATTTTTGAAATGAAAACTTCTTTGTTGCGAATATTTACTATAAATTATATTTACCGCAAATTCAATGTATTTTTCGTTATTACAATATTTTCATTGTGAATGAAAGTAAATTGCATCAACAGCAATTCCTATGTTTATAATTTTTAAAAATTAATTTTATAGTTTTTACTTCATTTTTAATTTTGCAAAACTAAAAGCTGCTGTTATTCATTATTACAACAATTGTGGTAAGTCTTTTGTTTCTTTGTTTCTGGTTGCTAAAGTTTTAATTACATTTATTTAAAATTAGCATTACAGAAAAAATAAAATTTTAAACGACAATTTGAACACGTTTTAATTATTGTATAGATTTTTGATATATTTGTGCAACTTTTATTGCACGTGTGATATAATGAAGCGTATGTATTTTTAAGTAAAAAATAACAAAAGATTAAGACAGGGATTTTTTAACTTTTTGAGACTCGCCTCTCTTTTTTCATGCAAACACAACTTGTGCTCCCTTTGATGATAGGAACAAAATTTAATACTCATCATTGTATTCTTTATTTTTGTCCAAAACGAAAACGGAAGACTAAAAAAATCTTCACTTTTAATCAGTGTCCAAATTTTCCAATATTGGCCAAAACAGGTCTTCACTTTTAATCGAAAACATTCAATGTCGGAATAATTTATCAATGTTTTATGCTTCCCTGGCTTGTACGGCTACGCCTATCATGTTAAAAAATCTAACATAGTGGCGGGCAAACTACGACCGGAGCTCGCCAAGCATTCAATATAAACGGTGAAAATCCGGCTCGCCAAGCATTCAATATAAACAGTGAAAAAAGGTAAAATAAAGACTTTTTTGGTTTTTACTTCATTAAATAGTAGAACCATACTCATACCATCAAAAAATATTGCTAATTTTTGAATTTTTAACTCAAAAAAGTAGTAATCTCCAAAAACGTCTTCACTTTGAATCTATCTCAAATTGCTCAATTTTTAACTCAAAATAGTAGTAATCCCTAAAAAAAGTCTTCACTTCAATCGGCAAATGGTGAAAAAAATCAATCAAAGCAAAGTGAAGATCTTTTTTTTTGCTTCACCTCTAAAAATGGAGCTACAAACTAAAGTAAAGTTTTTTTTGGTCTTTATGTAAGGCACATAAATTTACATTGTAAAAATTAGTGCCGACAGCAATCAAAATCAACTTCTGAATCCGGCCCTAGATCTAGAAAGTTTGCCCATCACTGGTATAACTGCGTTAAACAGAACAACAATTATCTATAAAACAATACTAGATAATCACTGTAATATGTTATAATTTTTCTTTTATTTTATGTCAATTCATGTATATATTTAGTTTGCAGCTAGTTGCTTGCGCCCCCTAATAAACCTTTCACCTCCACTAAATGGGGTACTCTCCCCAGTTTAACCCCTAGGCTTAGAACAATATTCATAATGACGTGTTGAAAAAATCCTTGAAAAGTAATTTTTGTTTACTCTATGGATATACTTTTTTGTCAAAAGTCTTATAATTACATAGTTTTAAAAAAAATTTTAAAATAATTATTTAATGGAAATAGTTAAGAAAGATGACCTTGTCAACTTCTTTACTCACGAACATGGCTACAGGCTCTGGCTTACTTAGCTGACATTACTGAACAGTTCAATAAGTTGAAGTTAAACCATTAAAGGCCAGATACAAACATTTTATCATTTAAAGACATTTTGAGTGGCTTTGTAGAAAAAATACAAAATTGGAACCGCAAAGTCAAGTAGGAAAATTTGTCATGTTTGAAAAACTATCTGAATTTAAATCTGCTATCCTCAGTGCATAAATAAAACAAAAAACTAGTAAACATTTACAATTGCTTAAAAATGAATTCAAGTATCACTTTCTTCATTTTGCAGAAGGGTCTAAAGTTTTTTCTCGAAATCCATATTCCCAAACAATAGATATAACAACTATTCTTGAAGATTTCAAGATGAGCTATTGTACTTAAGGAATGACTCAGCTGGTCGTGAAATGTTTATGATAAAATCACTTTCTGACTTTTGGACCTCTACAGAATGTTGCGGTTTTACCCTAAGTTATGGACTGACGCATTAAGCGTCATTGTTACTTTCGCTTCTACTTACCTTTGTAAAAGCGGATTTTCTACTCTCATGCATATCAAATCAAGAACTTGCAAAAAGCTAAACATGGAAAATGAAATAGGATTAGCGATTACAAAAACACGTATTTCAAAACTTGCTTTTGGCATGCAACAGCAAAAACCGCGTAAATGCGTTAACTTTTAAATAAACGAAATAATTCACATTATTTTGTAGTTTTTAAGTAAGGTTTGAAACATTATGTTACATTTTAACGTAAAGGCTAAATTTAAGTCAGGGACATGGGTGTCGGCAACGGGGGAGGATGAAGGGACCTTGGCGCTCCTAAAATCTAATTTTTTTTATGTAAAATACAGCCTTTTGATAAGGTTTAAACATCTTGCCCTTCTCTAAACATACTTGACCCTAAATCCCCTAATATTAGTTTACCTAACGCCCATAGTCAGAAGATTCGCAACTGCTTGAAAAGTAATTAAGAGGTCCGCCATGTTGAAAAGATTGAAACACTGCCTTATACTGTAGTTTTTAAAGGTTTTAGAAAAATGCGTGACTGAGGAGGTCTATAATGTCATTCTATACAGTATAAATTTGAACTTTTCTTATCAAATATTGATATCGCACCAGTAATCAAAATTTTTGTTCAAAATCAAGTTTTTTACCGGCATTAATTGCGACTCCCATCAACTTATTTCCTATGTTGTTGTCAACGCTAAAAAATAAAATCTTTTATTTGATACTTTTTACAGTTTATATAAAAACTAAAGAAAAATTGCCTAGATATTCTGAAAATTTTCTGCCGCAATTTTATCAATTTGATGATGGAAATTAAAAAAATTGCTTGATTTAATTTTTACTGAATGATCAGCAAATTTCTCTTTAATCTATTCTTAATTTTTGATTTACAGTCTGAAACCTAGATGAGTACTTAGACAAATTTATAAATTGGATTTTCAAACTTGCGGGGATAAATGTTTCGCATTTATTTTTTGAATGGGATTGGGGGCGGCAAATCCAAGGACCCTAAACCATTTTTAAAATTTATTGTAATGAAGTTTATAATGTTTATTTCAGTTCAGCATGATAATAAAAAACTGTCCTCCTTCAATGCATGATTTCAAGATGTTTTCAAAACATTTTATTTTGTTTTAAGCAAAACAAATTCAATAATGTGACGTCACTCTATACATTTATTTGGTAAAACCGCGTATTACTGGGTTTCTTGTTTACTTGAAACTTAAACACTGAGTTATATAAATTTGTACCGGTACCCGTACTCGTACCAACAAGTTCAATGCAATTCGATTGGAGTGATTTTTGTTGTTTTTTTAGAAAAGACACTTTACGACAAATTTCTTTATAAAATCGTGCTGCTTACTTACAATGCAAACTCTTCGTAAAATTAGAACTAGGATACAGATCAATACAATCACAGAAAGAAAAAAGTTTTTAGATACGAGAAAAATTTCCGCGCTTTTCAAAAAATTGCTTTCACGTTGTGATGCAAAATAATATAATTCTGTTGATCCACTGTTGGTTCTTTTATTGTTCTTCAAACATTCACAATATAATGACACTTGCCCTGCCGCATCAATTGTTACAGAGTTTCACATGCGGCTCGAGAGCTTGATATGCTTGTTGTAAGTAACTTTGACATTTTAGTAAATGTTGCTCTAAAAAGTTGCCATTGTGAAGTTTTGCAAGCTTGCAATAACCAAAGTTTAATAGTTTTGACTTTAAAATATCTAAATGTAACACAAAAATTTTGCTGTTGCAATAGAAATGCGTCTGTTATGTTTTGATTGGCGCGTCTGACTACAGTATTGCGGGAATTCTTAGAAAATTAATTGCAACGATAGATTAAACTTTTTATAGAAAGTTTTTAAAAAGTGTCAATCAAAATGATAGATTAAACTTTTTACAAAAGTCAGCAATTATTTTAAGTCGTCTTGCCAAAATGGTCTTAAATTTTTTTTTATTGTCCCAAAACCGTACACCATGATAGAAATAAAGCATTGTATGTAACTGTGGTTAGAAAATTTATCTATTCCAAATGGTTTTTCAAGATAAAAAAAATCTTCAAGATTAATTCCTAGATTGTTATTGACACAAAGAATATTATGAAAAATTTGTTGAACTTGAAAATAAAATTGCTATTGACATCAAAAAAAGGTCTAGAATAATTTTTTAATTATGATTTGGAGTTAAGATAAAAAAAACTGTTAATGCTTAATGTTTTTTCATTTTGAATTAATTCAAGTACTTAATTCAATTCACGTATTTAATGCTGTAATTTTAAAGCGTTTGCATTGGTGAAAGGAGTTTAGTGCGACCTCTGGTGCTAAAAGTGGGAGAGACAAAAACGACAATTACCTCTTACCTTGTACAAGTTTTATGTGGAACACGGCGGAAAAGGGGAAAGTAGTGCCCTTTGAAATTAAAATTTGCGGTCAACTTAAGGTATTTTAGAAAATAATCTATCAGACATAGGAATAAAAGTGATTTTGATAGCTTTATAATGGAGTGAAGAGAGCGAGCGCAGTAGGTCCCCTTAAAAACATTTTTTATCTTCATTTACAATAAAAAAATGTTTCCTGGTTTCGAGAGCGCGCGTAAGACCAACAAGACAAAATCAAGAACACTATTAAGATCATTCTATACTGTTGCAAGACTTCGTTATTTAATCAAGTTTTAAAGACCAAACTTGTATGAACAATTGTTAAAATAAAATTTTTTTATTGCCTTTATAAAACAAGAATTCAAAATATTAATGAAAACTTCTATTTGATTATCTCGTTTACTAAAGACGGTGAAAAAAAGTGATAAATTAAGCTTAAAAGATCAAGCATGTCTAGGGGTTGTAAAATAAAAGCTATATTGCAAATTTATTATAAAACGAGAAGTAAAAACTATTTAAGCAAGTGAAAAAAACTGATTAAAAGTAGTCAAAGCATTGTCGGTGCCCAAAAAAACTTCGAAAAAAAACTAAAAACAATGAGCAGCTGCGAGAGAAGATGGTTGAATCCACAAAGGGGATCAAGGTGAAGAGCAAAAAAAATATTATCAAGCATGACTGAAATATTATCGAGCATACTTTTGTCAACTTTTTTGTAAACAAAATATTTATGAAACTATTGTAAATTAAAGGTAAATCATTGATGAACAGTAAATTTTTTTATAGAAACAACGACAAACATGGAAAGAACCGAGATGGCCGAACAAATTCATAATAATCGCGGAGATAACATTCAAAATAAATATTATTTTGGCAAATCAAGTAAATATTTTAAACTTTTAAGAAACACAATACAAAAGTTATAATTTATGTTAAACTATTTTTTATTAGCTAGAATTGTGATCTTTTTTCGACAACATTCTTGATTTCTTAAACTAGGTTTTAGTTTGATAATTTATAGGTCAATAACTATTGCATAGTCTAAATTTCTCGCTCAAAATTTTCTCAGAGTTGAAATTAATTATTTAACCTTTTTCCTGCAACAAAAAACTTTATAAACAAATGATTAAAAATTGTCAGACTTTGTTAATAAAATCAATTTTTACTTTTTATGCTGACAGAAAAAAATTTGTTTTTTTAATTTGAAATATCAATGTTACACTCTTCCCAGGTTGAGAATTACTAATGATTAGATTTTTTAGATTAGTTTTATTTTACGAGCTTTTTTTACACTAAGATTACCACAAAATTTTACTAGCACGAATTACCGCAGTGTTGTACAGGACACTTCTAACTTTAGCTACGTTTTCTACCGTTATAAGTTAGTTTAAGCTTTGTTATTGTTTAAAACACATTCAGAAAACAAGTTCACAACATACTTTTGATAAAACGTGTTTTGTTTTATTTAATGAAATGCACAATATATCTCTAAACGAAATAATTACACGCAGCTGTTACATTTGACAAATGTCAATTTTGAGTTTGCCTGCGAGCACTTTCCACAGGGAGATTTCTTGCAGTTGTGATACATAAACACAGTGGTACTTTTGGTCTATTTTTAATGTTAACGGCTCACTGACTTCCGGAATTTGGTCAGTTAAAAATGATTGCAAATAACTCGGATTGTTTTTTGGTTACAAAAATTTATCAAGTGTTAATAATTGTTTTCAAACCAAATAAGCATGTCTGCGTTCAAGATAAAAAAGTTACAAAAACTTTTTAAAAACAAAAATTATTGCATATTTAATTATCAAAAGAGTACTTTCATCTACGATATTGCTGTAGCGGTCTTGATCTTAGTCCCAGAGCATGTAATCTTGAACATATCACTGGTGTTTGGTGCCCATCATGCCATCTATGTATCTATATATTTATTTGAAATGTTATAAATAACTACTCAACATTATTAATAAGTATTTGTTAAAAAAATTTTGCTTGATAAGTTTGGTTTTGGAAAATATTTTATCAACTACAATTTGTTTTCTTTTTTAGTTGCAGAAGAGGAAATATCAGCGAAAAAAATTGAAGAATGGTGTACGTTTTGTTTGACTAAAATTTTAATACTAATAATAATAATAACACACAAATTTGAAAAGCGCTTTTTACAAAAAACTATTTGATAGCGTTATATAACCAAGGAAATTAAAAAAGTAAAATAAAATCATGAAACATCACAGCGTTCTAACAATATTATTTGGCAAAAGCAAGAGTTTAAATATGAGTTTTTAAAAAAAAATTTTAATTGGGAGAGCAATTCAACCATTTTTAATTAATTAAATAAATTATTCCATAGTAAAGGACCACAAACGTTAAATCTACGATCACCAAATTTGGAAAAAGTGCAAGAAACAAAATGAAGGTTAGCATCAGAAGAAAGTAAAAAACAAGAAGATCTATGTTTACAAATTAAATCATCTAAGTATGAGGGAAAAATCCAATTTAGCACCTTAAATACATGCAACAAAATTTTAAAAACGAGCCGGAAACACACAGGTAACCAAGGTAATTTCATAAAAAATGGAGTAATGTAAGTAAATTTACGGGTACAAGAAACAAGCCTGGCTAAGTATTTTGCACTCTTTCCAAGCGAGATAATGCAGATTCAGGTAAACCATAATGCAGACCATTGCATCAATCTAATTGAGAAGTATGTTACAAGAGCATTAACCACAGTTTTACAATTTTCTTAATCAATATACTTACAAATTTTACCAATACAACAAATTTAAAAAAGAACTGTTTAACAGAACCATTGATTTGATCAGTCATGGAAAAGTTACAGTCCAAAAAAACACCTAAATGTTTTACACAAATAAAAAATTTAAAAATAGATTTATAAAAAAAATTTTCAACAGATTTTCAATATTTGCGTTTGAAAACAATGCATTGAGTTTTATTATTGTTAGGTTTCAATTCGTCAAGACAGTGCCATGCTCTACAGCATTCAAACAATAATTTAACCTTTAATGCAAATAGAAAAATGCTTTCAAATATAGAAAAAATTTAATATTGTCTTTTAGCATAAAAGAATTTTTATATTTAAACTCAAATCGATATTAAAAAAAAGGTAAACTGGGAGTATAACGGAGTATATCGCATTAAGTTTTTAAATGTTGCATATTACAATGTTATTATACTTGGAGGTTTCATAAACTGAAAAGCGGCTGGTTGTAGAAATAATCTGATATTTTTTTAAAGCAACTGTTTAGTTATTTTTTCCTGGGAGAGACGGAAAAACACACAACTTACACTTGATATAAGAAAAGGCTAAACTGGGAGTATAGCGGAGCATAACATATTAATTTTTAAATATTACATTTTGCATAGAAGAAAGAATGCATAATGAAAATATAATTTTTGCTTATTAAAAATAAATAATACAAAAAAATTTTTTGAAAAAATGCGATTTACAATTTTTTGAAAAGTAGATTTTTGTGGTTAAATCAGCATAGAAACTTAGTTTTGCCATTTGTTGTAAGGGACATGCATTGTTTTTTTGCTTTTTTTTCTTGCTCATAATTTAGCTCAGTTTTAACACTTATCTTTTTTTCTGTCAACATTTTGACGAGAGACAAAGCAACATACTTTTATTTGCGAAAAATAACAAAAAATAATACAATAACGAAAATATAAACCAAAAATGTCGGCAGCGTGATCGAGTGGTTAGAGCACTGGGATCGTGATTGACATGGTCTCAAGTTCAAAACAAAACAAACATCAGAACAAAACAAAACAAACTTCTCAAGTTCAAAACAAACTCGCACTATTATGTTGTGTCCCTGTAAAAGACACTTTACGGCATTTTCCCTTACTTGGTGGTCTTGACAAACAGATCTAAATTTTAGTCATATCTCCATTAAATTTCAAACGGACAGCATTATCTTGGTACCTCCTGATGCACGTCGGGGTAATTGCCTACCCTATGCATTAGCGCTCCGTTGCTTTCCTGCGAGTTAGGAGGATAAATATGGAGATAAAATAAAATGAAAATAATATCGAACAAACAATTTAGCCGCAAGGGGTTGTGATTGATCTTTCAGTCTTCGAGTCAGCAGCAACCCTTGAAAGCAAAACTACTTGTAATGTAAAAAATTGAAGTGTTGCAGAATAATATATAAGCTGGTTGTTATTTTAAATATAAGCTTTCAATAAACGCTTTTTAAATTTGTATTTAAAGCATTGTAAAAAGTATTTTAAATTTTCCGTGAAGTAAAAGATTTTTCTTCCCAACACTTTTCATCTGACACTCTTCAGGGGAAATCGTCAGAATGAAGCAGAATTGAAACGGAACTGAGTTATAAAGAGGAAAGCAGAGTTCTCATTGGCTGAAAGAAGTTAGCCAATGAGAGAAAAGATTAAGAAATTTTCAAAGAGTAAACGAATTCTTTTTGCTTACACAGAAGGGGATTAAGAGATTTAATGAAAGTCGCTTCAAGAGCAGAAAGGTGAAAAGAAGAGCGACCTCGAGCGAGAATAGGAAATTTTTTGTTGCTGTAATGAAGAGCGCATTGGGCGTTGTCAAGAAGATGTTGACCAATGGCGGATTTGTGAAATTATTGTGGGCGTGTGTTGGCCTTGCAAGAGCGATAAAAACTTTGGCGGTTGTGCGAGGCAGGAGGATTGGCAATGGATCTAGGAACATGTTGTTTAATTTGCTCTTCTAGATGTTGAGACGTGCGACCAACGTACCGACTATCGCAGTGGCATACAAACTGGTAAATAATATTGCTGTGATGATGGGAAGGTAACACGTCTTTCTTAGTTGCTGGTAAGAGCTGTCGGGTGTTAAAAATAACACGTGGTTCGACGGAGAAAAAGCAGCGTTTCACAGCAGACGTAATCTACTTTTCGAACTTTATCGAGACATTTCCAATCCATGGGATGTGTAGGTAGACAGGGCACTTTTCTACTGTGTGAACATGAAGTTTTCGTTTGAAAGCCGAATTGATTGCATGTTCCGGGTAGCCATTTTCTAAAAGAATTGAACGAATTTTGCCAAACTCTGGGTCCAGTATACTTTCAGAAAAAATCATAAAAGCTCTGTGAACAAGAGTACCAATTAGATTGATTTTTCGTTTCTGGGGGCTAAAAGAGTTCCAACGTAGATACTTGTCGGTGAAGGTGGGTTTCCTGTATACTGAAGTTAGAAATTCCGAATCATGCCTTTCTACCAACACGTCAAGGAAGGGGAGAGAGTGATTAGATTCCTTTTTGTAGGTGAAGCGAAGTGAGGGATGAAGGGAGTTAAGGTGGATGAAAAAGATGTGGCAGTCTTCTTCATTGTTAAATACGGCGAAAGTATCATCAACGTACCGGAAGTACACCAACGGTCTTTTGGCTATGTTGAAAAGCTTTGCTTCTTGGTAGCCAACAAAAATGTTTGCTAAAGCTGGACGGAGCGGTGAGCCCATAGCGACGCCGTCGATTTGTCGATGCATGATGCTATTAAAGCTGTATTCTACAGAGGAGGTGGCTAGCTGCATTAATTCGATAAAGATATTGCATGGAAAGGATGGCGCCATTGAGTTATCATTTTAAAGGGCGTCAGCGCAGATTTCTATGGTTTCAGCAAGCGGAACATTGGTGAAGAGACTGGAAATGTCAAAAGAAAGACAGAGGAAGGAGAAAAGGAAAATTTTCTGACTTCTTTTACAAAGATGAAAGAATTAGACACACAATTAGAAGAAAGGTTTTGGAGAACAGGTTGAAGAAGTGAAGTAAGCCATTTAGCTAGCTGATGTTGGGCCGATCCGGTCATAGACAAAATTGGACGTAAGGGTACGCCTTTTTTGTGTATTTTCGGAAGACCATACATGCGCGGTTGCTGAGAGCCAGTGGGTCGGATTGCTTCGTACACTTGCTTAGAAATTAGGCTCTCTTTCCTCAGCTGTAGTAACCGGTACGACAGGTTTCTTCTAATTTTCTACCACCAAATGTCTATTTAAATATTTTGAATTTAGGCAGTAAGTAATAAGTAATAAGGCAGTAAATTGATTAGAATTTATATTGTCATAGAAGTTTGTAATAACATCAACAAAAGCATTATTGGTTGAGACCTTATTTTAAAAACCATGTTGAATGCTTATAATTACATTATGTTTATTTAGAAAATTAATTACACGCTTGTAAATAAGTCCTTGAAAGATTTTAGAGAAACAAGTAAGAATAGAAATAAGGCGGTAATTTGTTGGTTTATTACGTTTACCTTTTTTAAAAATTGTAACAATTCTCGCAATTGTACAATTTTTGGAGAAAACGCCTTTTGTCAAACAAAACTCAATAGAAAGTAAAGATATGAAATAATCACTGAAGAGGCGATTTGAAGAAAAAAAGCTGGAGTGCCATCATGACCAACTGCTTTATTTTTTTTTATAGAGAATAAATAGCGTTTAAGATTTCTGTAGAGTCGGGTATATTGAGATAGATAATAATAGAAGAAACTCATTTGTTTAGAAAAGTAGAAAAAGACTTAAAGGAAGTATTTGAAGAGTTATTTGCTAAATTTGCGCCAATCGAGCAAAACAATTCATTTGAATTTAATCAGCTATATTTTGATAATCTGAGATTATGCTATCGTCATGTACTAATAAGTCAGGAGTCTCTTTAAATGGTTTAGAATGCAGAAACATAGAACGAATCGCATTTCATACTTTACGAGCATCGTTTTGGAATTCATCTAATTTAAAAGTATACTATACTTTTTTTATGGTTAAAGCGCCAGGCTCGTGACCAACACGGTCTCGGTTGAAAATCCATTCGTGCCACTCTGTTGTCTCCTGGGGAAAGACACTTTACGGCACTTTCCCTGCTTGGTGGTCCTGGCAAGCAGTTCTAAATTACAGTAATATCTCTATTAATTTACAAGCGGACAGCAATATCTTAGCATCTCCGGAAGCAGGTCGGGGTAATTGCCTACCCTATGTATTAGCGCCTCCGTCGTTTTCCTGCGAGTCAGGAGGATAAGTATAGAGATAAAATAAAATAAAAAATAAATTTTTGCTATTAAGAGATAGGACTTAGCAGTACGATTGGAAAAATAGGTTACGAATACCTTGATAATAATAATTTCCGATTACAACACTATATAGGTAAAGAAAAATAAAAAGAAACTATAAAAGAAAATTTGAAACACATTCAACTTTACAACATTAACCTGTGTAGCTAAAAAAAAAAAATTGGAACTATAAAGCAGCATCTTGATATGACATTTAATTAATCAAAAAACACTAAATGTTTCATCTAGAACGTAACACCAAACAACTTTGATAAAATTGTAGCCAATATTATTGGGCTATTTTATCAGCTATCTTAATTTTTTTCCTAAATTAAAATAGAAAAATTAGTGACTACTTCAATGAGGTTCAAAGCTGTTTCGTTTTGAATCGAACTTGAATAAGACATTTTTTTTAGAACAAAGAGTCAGCGTTTTTTGTTTAGGTTTCAGTTTAAAAATCATCGTTTGAGTAAACTTCAAAAGGCATTTGTAAAAATTACAATTGCAAATTTAAACAAAGAAACAAGTAGCGACTCATTTCTCACAAAGTCATATTTCGATTAAAGAAAAATAACACAATAAAAAAAAGAAAAAATACAAAGCACAAAAGCACATTGGCAATGTCGGAAATAATTGATTGATTTAACAAATATCAAAATAGAATTTACATTTATTTATGATATCAAATTAACTTTTTTATTATTTACGATAAGTGTGTAATTAGCGTCAAGTGTTTTCCAAACAGTCTTTTGTTTATTTTTCTTAGCTTCTTTATAATAAAGTGATAAACGTTTTCATTGTTTTTAAAACTTTACTAAAAGATGATGTAAGTATTGCAAATATGTATTTCATTTTTTTACGTATAGCGTTGTATTGTCTAAGATTCTTCGCTGATTTAAAAATTAATTTTTTGTCACACATTGTAAGTAGTTAACAATTATCCGTCAACAAACTGGTCTGCCGTTCTTTTTAATTTATTGATGAGGAAGTCAGTGAATACCTAAAAACTTCATTTCATTTGCATTTGGTATTAAACCATTCTTGAAATGTTTCAATAGTTATTTATCTTTTCTCCCAAATATTATTGTTGTCTTTTTGGATACGCGAATTTGGTGCCGCTAGCCAATACAGAGAAACCAAATTTTTTATCCTTGCCCGAGGACATACTTCTTTCCACCTTTCCGCTCTTGAAGCTAGTTTTATCAAATCTTTTCAACCTAATCTATCTCAACACAAAAGGAATTTCTTAACAGTTTAAAACTCATTCATTAACGTTCCTTTACTTTCGCTTTTGATTGATTGTCTCTTTTGACCAATCAGACGCACTTCCGTTTTCTTTTCTATTTCTGATTGGCCACCTTTTTTAACCAATCAGACTCATTCTCTTTTCCTATTTAAGCACAATTGGATTGTTCTCAGTTCATTCTGACGATTCCTTCCGATAAGTGTCAGATAAAAAGTCTTCAAGGAATGAGTGCGTTTTGTACCACCAATCGACTCTCTAAGTATTTCTTTAAAATTCTCCAACTCATTCTAAATTTATTAATTTATTTTCTTTTATTTCCATATTTATCTTTCTGACTCACAGGAAAGCGACAAAGGCGCTAACACTTATTAGGGTAAACAATTACCCCGACCTAATTTCGGAAATGCAAGATATTTCTGTTCGCTCGAAGTTAGTGGAGATATGACTGAAATTTAGAACTGCTTGTTATGACAGCCAAGCAGGGAAAGTGTTGTAAAGTATCTTTCCCAAGGACACAACAGAATAGCGGGAGTAGGTTTTGAACCGAGACTGTGTCGCTCACAATCCCGGCGCTCTAACCACTCGTACATGCTGTCGACAAATGACATTTGCAACAAAACAGAAGCAGTACAACTAAGTATTTATTAAAAATACACACGCGGATGTCATGACAATGCAAAATCAAAACTGAACATTTACACAAAATGCCAAACATTATTTACTTTACACATATTAAAATTGATCACATTCAAAAACAAGGAGGAGGCCTTCTGACTTACATTAAAAGCAACATAATTTTTGCTTAACTTGAAACACCCAACACCTCACCCATTGAACTCAAAATTATCAAAATCCACCTTCCTACATCATCATAATTATATAATTACACATCACAAATAAGTACATTTCATCCAAAAATTTCTACTCAACTACCAAAACCAAAAGATAATTTAATTATATTTAGCACATTCACAACCATAACAAATCTTTTCAACACAATCATCACAGCCAATGTCAATGCTCACTCGCCATTATGGTATTCGCCTACCTCAATTACAATTACATCATAAGAAATACAAATACTCCAAAACATTTCTTACCAAATTAAACACAACATTCTACTTTGCAAGACATCACCACAGCTTCAGCAGGCTTGCATGTTGGCATAACAATCACTAACTCATACTCAATGATTTATCTTTACTCGCCATCCTCAGCACACTTTACAAGGAAAAGCAAATATCTCTTACTTTACAAAAACCAACAATAAACTACAAAAAAGTCAACTAGGCACACTTTAAACGACATGTTGAGGATTGTATCTCTCACACACCCCACAAAAAAATTTCTATGAGGAAAACGAATATTTTGTTAATGTAATTTGGATACCGACGGACTTTTCATTTATAAAGGGACTCATTACAGTGCAAACCATGCTTAGTTACCTACGCATATCTTCAAGCACCTCCAACGCCGTAATCACATTCACAAACAAAACATATCAAACCCACTAATCATTACTCTTGACAGCCACATAAACTTGCAAATGAATAAACAAACATCGAAAAAGAAGATCTTGAAAAATTGATCACAAGCATTATAATCACTCACTTTGGACACCATCGCAATACTATCCAAACAAACGTCACGCAGAAGCATCCTTTTTGTAACTAAAAAAGTCATCACCGTCATAAACAAAACAAAAACTTGTAATTACCATTTTTAAACGTTACTTTAAATAGCATAAACGAAATCAAAAGACAAGTAGACTATACAATTGAGAACTTTCCTACTGACAAAATACGACTTATTACAACCAATTGCCATTAGTCACCTCTAACAGCACAAACAAAATTGCATTTTACCGGATAGCATAAACATCAGACACCTAAAATATCTAGAGTCAATTGCCATCAGATACCTCACAAACATATAGAAAATTGTTTGTTTTCTTTTTGCAAACGTGCCACAATCATCTCCATTCCAAAACCGAAAACAACTCATAAGAATGGCATAAACTACTGACACATATCACTTTTATCACCCGTTGCCAAAATACTAGAGAAAACGTAATTGCCATACATCTATCAACATAAATTCAAATTTTAACCTTGAACACACTTCTTTGCACAATATCTCTGACAAAATCACAAAAAGGTTTCAATATTTACGGCCCTTACAACTGTAGCTGTAGCTTTGGTCATGAACAAGGGCTTTGATACAGTGAACATACACAAACTTATATGAGTTTATAATTCTAGAAACAAAAATGAAGAAACTTTAGAGCGTTTAAAAATAACCACTTTGTATTTACAAGTATTAATAATATTTCTACACGACCTACAAAGTTTGCAAGGAAGATTTGTCAACCACTATTAACTTTAATAGCAATGATTGAAAGTCAAAGAAGCTTAAACTCCAAATTTAAAGGTCAAAAGTGGCCACTCTACAAAATCAGCTTGGTTCAAAATTTAAAACTTCAGCCAGCACCGACGTAATGTAACCTGACAAAATTTAAATATCAAAATATCTGACCCTCATGCTAAGACTCTAATTGAATTGTTATATTCTAAGCCAGGTGTCGGCAACCTTTGAAAGCAGTGTCCTAGTTAACAAATAATTTTAACATTTAACACTTCGCTACCAGACAATTTTTGCTTAATTCCTGTTGGTACCAGACTTCAATTTCATATCGTATGAGTTTCTTTTCCCCTAATTTGATGGTATATGTCTTTTGGAGTCCTTAAAACATTTTTTTATATTTGTTTTTTAAACTTTGAAAATGAGCGACACGGTACATAACGGTAAAATTTTTAGGTTTAGGCCCATGTCGCTCATATGTGAGCGACATCATAAATGAGCAAATTTGTGTGAAACATGTTAGTTATTTAGATTTCCTGCGTAATTATTCTTGTACCAGTCAGTACTCAACTATTCTAAAAGAATATTTAAGTCAAAAAAGTTAATTTATTTACGTATCCATCTTGTTTATTCATGCCATGCATCACTTAACAATTCCCACGACAATAAGTTGAGCTCACTTAAGCATGAACAGATTACAAGCATGCTAGGGTTAGGCAACCAGCGACTGTAATTGCACTGGTTTGAAATTAGCGGCTAGGTTATACTCTAAATTTGATTGCATTCGTGCGCTTATTTCCAGCTAACTGCATAGACAGTTGGTTAGCCCTTCAGGTTGCTAATCGAGAGGTCACTGGTTTATTCCTTACTCTAGCTGAGTCGTTGTGTTTTTGCAGAAATTCAAGAAAGCCTTCACAAGGAGTATCCTACTTTGAAGTGGTAGACATACGTGGATACCGTACCTGTTCCAGACAATGTTGACTTAAATACTGTATGGTGATTTTTCACGGTGCATAAACAATCAAACTAAAACAAAACTAAACTTTTTTGCTTCCAGGAAAAATATTTTTAACATTATCCTGATACTGCAAATGGCTAGAAACAGGTATTTGAGTGATGGGGAAATTAATAAAATGCTGAAAGAAGAAGATAATTCTGAAGCTAATGATGATTCTGTACAGGATCCAAGCTATAGCCCTAATGAAGACAGTGACGACGATGATGAGTTTTACATAGGATATAATCTTGAAAGAATGCACCTAGAAGAAGAAGAGGAAAATAGTGCAGCATCAGACGATGAAGAAAATGATGAGCCAAGTCAAGTACAGTGGTCGTATTAAAATAACAGAACACAATCATTTTCCTATATTGGGCAAGGAGGGCTAAATGTTACTTTACCAAATAATATTAATTCTCAGAAAATTTATGAACGCCTAGTTGACCAGGATGTGATTTCACTCATTGTTTGAGAAACTAACCTTTATGCGCAGCAATGCACATCATCGCATACTACACGTTCTTCATCTCAAACTGCGTGGAAACCAACAAACGACGAGGAAATAAAAAAGTTTTTAGGACTAATTATCTGAATGGGTCTCGTAAAGAAGGGGAAGATTGCCAACTATTGGTCAATCAATCCTTTGTACAAGAACGAAGTTGCACCCAGTATTATGTCTTGCCATCGCTTTCAAGAGTTGCTGAGGTATACCCACTTTGTAAGAATGGTCAAGTTAATCAACAAGCAATTGCCGACAGACCTGTTTCGTCCTTGTTAGAACTTGTCAAAACAATATAGCTTATTGTTGACAACAGCTGAAAAGTTGAAAACTTAAACAGCTGGCACAACTTTTGTTAGTGGTTTGTTTGTGGTATATCCACTTTCTTGATAACGTAACCATAGATCCAATAGATCAAAGGGCAAAAATTCAAGCCTTGGTTGATTTATTGCAATCAAAGTTTTACGAGCTTTACACTCCTGAAGAGAGCATAGTGATTGATGAAAGTCTAATTCCTTGGAGAGGACGCCTGATCTTTTGCCAATATATACCATGTAAGGCACATAAATAAGAAATTAAGTTATTTAAACTTTGTGCTGGACAGGGTTACTGTTGGTCACTGCAGATGCATGCTGGGAAAACTGGAACAGGAGGAAGAGAAGTTGGACAAACTCAAAGAATTTGTGAAGAGTTAACCAGAGGATTGAGAAATGAAGGAAGAACACTGTACATCAATAATTTTTATACAAGCTATCCACTGGCACGATTTATGTTACAACGTGGGGAAATGGTTGCACAAGAAGAGAGCCATGGCATTCTAGTAGTGAAGTGGCGAGACACCAGAGACGTGCATGTAATGTCTACCAAACACGGTCCAGATATGGAAGAGGTTTATACATCTAGAAACATGCCTTAAAAAGCCATTCTTTTGCTTACCTTGCTTTCAAGACTTTTATACAGGCTAACGCCCCCATTGCTGTTGAGATGAGAAACCCGTTGAGACTGTTAAGATTAGCAAGATGACTGTTTGCTTGATTTTGTGCAGAATCCATTAGCTGCACACGGTTTTCAATACCGTTACTGTAAATATTTCGTTTGTGTTTGTGAATTTTATGTTCATGAAACAATCATATGATAATGAATTTTAATTCTGTTTCAACTAATTTAGCCTAAACGTTATGTAATAACTACTAACCTTCTTCATAATAATGGTACAAGTGATGAATATGATATTTTCCCAATTTTTACAGCTTACATTACTTGAGATTCATCGTTGTGATGTCAAGTAATGCCATTAGCGAAAATTTGCAGTTTTGATGTCCCATTTGTAGACATCCAGTTTAACTACAAAACTTTTCCATGACTCAAAAAGACCTATCACTGTTTGTCCTGGACCCTGCAGACGAAGATTAAGTTTTTTTAGGTGCATGGTGTTATCCATGAGAAACATTAGTTTTATTAGCCAGTTTTCTTTCAATTCAAGGTAGGCCTTGCCTTGCTCTATCAAAAAGGCCTTTATCTTGACTAGACATTTGACAAACCTCAAGAAAACCTCACCGCGACTTAACCATCTAACACTGCAGTGCAGAGATACATCACGGTATGAACTTTTCATCTCTTCAACCAAAGATCAAAGCTGTCTGTGTGTTGTAGCAGAGCGTACGACAAGAAATTTATAATTTTTGTCACGGTTAACATTACGTCATTGAGAACTGAAATTGAAATCTTCGCACAAAGATTTTCTTGATGAACAATGTAGTGCAACTTCATAACATTTCTATTTTTTTGCTCAAAAAGAGTAACAAATTCACAGTATTTTCCTATCATGGCAGGTGCACCGTCTGTTGTAACTGAAAATATCTTCTTTATATCAATCCCTCTTTTCTCATAATTCTTAGTGAAAGTTTCAAACATAACTTTAGTAGTGTCGCACATAGGTTGCAACAGAGCTATTCATACACATCGCCGTCACTACAATACCTAGCTAGAACCTTTACACGAAGATTATCCTTTATATCTATGCTTTCATCAAGAGCTACGCTGAAAACATTCGCAGCTTTTAACACAACAATTTTCTGCTCATTTACATATTTAGCGATGTCTGTGATGCGTCTCTCTATTGTCCGGACAGAAACAGGCATATCTTTAATCCTCAAAATTATGGTGCTTTTTGTTAAGTAAATCATCAAACAAGACGTCGGCACAACTGAGAAAGGCCTTTTTATTAATACCCCGTCAGTAAATAGTTTTCCATGTTTAGCTACGCATTCCGTAGTGTTGTAGGCACTTTCGGTTGTTCGATTCGTGCTATAAATCACTTTCCTGAAAATGCTGCTTTGCTTTTGGTAGCGAGATACCGCTTTTTCAGCAATTTGATCTTTTCTGCATTGTCCTTACAGAATATCTCGTGCTTTGTTTCAAAATGTTGTTTTATGCTTGATGTTCGGCAAATAAAGTTTCAACAGCAGAGCACACACACAGCTCTATTGTCTCGAGAAACAAAATCGAAATCTATCTTCCAGGATTTTTGTAAAAATCTGGCGTCTAAATAAATTCTCTTGTAAGAGGCCATTAAATGTGATTTCATAAGCTAGATTCTTTATATATATTAATACATTAAATACTGCAGTATAATAAATTTATCAATATACATAAATTAGATTTATTAACTATGCTATTACTTGGTACTAACTTGTCCACACCACGAGACACGAAGGTTACCCTCACAAACTTCTGGCTACAATCCGCATAGTCACCAAACAAAAACTAATATACAGTACAAGCCATGCGACTTCGATCAAAAGCGAACTCTGATTCATGTGAGTATAAAATCACTTGGTGTGCCATAAAAAATCAGCTTGCGTGTCAGGGGTTGCAGACCCCTGCTCTAAGCTATGCACCAGAGGTAGTACAATAAATCGTTACGCCCGAACTATTGTAAATAATCTGTCGTAAATAAGCCAGAAAATCGTAAAAAAATAAAAAAATAAACAAACAAATTTTTTTAGAAAGAAAAATAATATGCTCAAAAAAATTAGAAAGGAGAAATCAAACTCAGCGAAAGAAGAAAAGTGGACAAAGTAGAAACCAAGCCCAATGTTTCAAACTTTTAAATCTAAATAAATCTACCAAAAAGACGTCGTTATTAAAAAGTGAGAGCCGACTGATCAAAACACTATAAACCAAAGCAATCACTGAACCTGTATTCTATACACTTATTTTATTGAAACACGTAAGGCAAAACTTACAAAAAAATGGCCTTATAACCAATGTCCCTTTGTAACGTAGCAAAAAAATTAAATTACATTAAGAAGCGAAGGAATTAAAAAAACACACGAATCAGATTGTTCCAGGAAACAAAATATAAACTGTCAAAGCATAACAGAATTAAACTAATATAGATTTTTAAACAATCTTGCATATTCTTTCTTCAACACTTCCGGTTTTTCCCACGTTGCCACGGATTTCAAACTTTCGCGAAACCAAAAAATAAACTATTTTGAAATATTTACATACCCTTTATATAACTGACCCAAAATAATTTCTAACATGCCCAAAATGATTTGATTACAATAAAATAATCCAATACTAAAGTACTGAAAGTGATGTCCTTTTAAAAGGAAATTTCTAATAAAGACGTCAATTTTAGTTTAATTAAAAAAATTAATATTCTTTATTTAACAGATACTGATGCAAGAAAAGTGGCAAAAGAAAATATTGAGAGATTTTTGGGAAACTCAATTAATTCAAACTATGATGTCGGGCTAAAAAAAGTCCAATGTGACAAAAGTTGGAAAAACTTTGAAACGTCGTTCTTAAATTGTTCTCGGAATGAAATTTCTAATATTTTAAGTAGAAATCTGACAGCCGATATCCTTATTTCTGATTTGTTTTCAGAATCTAAAAATTTGGAAGTGAAAGGTTCATACCCAGAACATTATAAAAATTATGTTGGACTTGTAGGTGTTGCTAAAATTGGTAAAACAGAACTTATAAAAGAAATTATTCGTCATTATTCGAATCAGTTTTATTTTGTTTTTTATCTTGATTTAAGAGAAATTGATTATGAAAAACCAATCAACTTATATAACCTTCTTTTACCTGAACATTATCGGTGGATGAGAAAGATAGAATATACAAATGCTGTTGTGGAAAAAATGCTGCTTGATTATGACAAAATTTTATTTATTATGGACCATTTAGATGCATCAAAGCTTGAACATAAAGAAAAAAATGGTCAAAGTCATTATTATAGAGAAGCAATTCCAAGTTATTTTATATCAAACATACTGTGTGGTAAAATTTTTTACGAATCAAAGAAAATCATTGTTTCCAGACCGTTGCAATACTACAAATTACATAAAGATTTCCAACCAAAATTTGTTGCCAACGTCATTGGTTTGACCCAAGACAAGCAAAAAAATATTTGTAAAAAAAAAGGCTTGCAATTAAGGATTCCATTACTTAAATCAAAACAAGATATTTACTCACTATGCACTGTGCCTTTGAGTTTTAACGCCTTTATTGATTACTTAGAAAATACTAACTGCTGTATTACTCTCACAAACATGTTTGCTGTAGTCTTTTGTTCATTTTTGGAATCTTTGGAACAACATTCGTCCAATGATTTAAACAAACTTTCCGAATTTGCTTATTTGCAATTGACAAATGATAAATCAAACAAGTTCTTTTTTGATTTAAAAGAGTTGCAAACAAACAAGGTAGACGAGGTTTGCATTGATTCTTTTTTTGCTACTGAACTTTGCCAAAAATATCAGCCTGCATTATCAAAAATTGCATCCTGTAAATTTCGCTTTTCGAATCTCCTGGTACAAGAATTTTTTGTTGCCTTAAAATTATTTCAATCTGACACATCAAAATTAAAAAGTTTTTTTTCACTTGTTTCAAAAAATTTGTCCGAAAACCGTGACAACAGCTTAAACTATGTAGTTATTTTGTTCCTGTTTGGATTATGCAATTACGAGTCAAATGATGTGATCAAAAGTTTACTTAGCAGAGATGATATAAATATATCAAATATAAAAAGTTGTTTAAATGAGTTTCACACAAAATTGCGCTTCCACTAAAAGCTAGAAATAGTCGAAAAAGAAGGGATTAACTCAATAAGCAAGTGAAAAAAAATGAAACAAATTTAACATCGTTTTGTGAACTAATCATGGGCAGAAAAACAAGAAAAATTATAATATTTTCTTGTTCGTTGCAAGTTTTTTTTGTTTTACTCATTTTTTTCTGCTTAATTTTAAACAAAAAACAGAATAAATTGATAAATATCAACATTAAAAATTAAAAAAGAATTAACTTGATAAAAGCTACGATACTCGTAGATTTCTTGTTCAAACAATATTCTCTCATGTTATTGTCGTGAATCGTAAATCGAAAAACGCGTAATTCTACCATATGTATGTTGCTTTATTAGTTGTACTACATTTTTCATACATATTTTTTGTAAAATTTTGTATTGTTCGATTTTAACTTGCCGACTTTGTTCGATGGTGTTTTTGAGCCCTTTGGTCAGAAACGTAGATCTACGAGTACATTTTCTCATGTTTGCTATAAATAGTGAGATGGTTGCGTTGTTTTACAGAAATCATAAAATCTATACTGGGATACAAGTGGCGTGGTGTGTTTTGTACCACAGAATCCTTTGTAAATTACGATGGATTAAATAACTAATTTTATTAGTTAATTTTATTGACTACATTTGAATAAATTTTGTTTTGAGTTAAAAATCGTAAAAAATAGTAATCTGCACAGTTTGCTTAAAACTGCATTAGGGTTAGGTTCACAAACAAATTTTAATCCTTACAATTTCTTGACTTCAACAACGTTGGGCAAAATAAGGAGTGACTTTTTTGTTTTCATATTTTTTACTTTTGCTAATTACTTTGCTAATATTTGTTTTTTCATTGTTTTATTATTTTAATTACTAGTCCGCAACAAACTTCTAAATTAAAGTTTTCCATCTTTTTCTTATTATATACTGTATATATATATTTTATAAAAAAGATGCTTCGATTAAACAGCCGTAGTTCTCTTTTTCTTGTTTTACTTATTTTGCCGCCATCTAATTGCTTTGTTTAAATTGTGTTTTTATTTATTGAATTTGTTTTTTGTTTTTTTATATGGCCTTTGATGACCCTAAACAGGCTAAACAGTACCCAGTATACTAGGAAAAATAAAATTAGTGTTAAAATAAAATTTTGTGGTCTGAAATTTAATTAATCATAATCGCTCTGACTTGATCTCATTGAACAACTTTTCTGATGAACACCGAACAAAAAAATTAGAAAAAACGTTTGTATGTATATACGTATATATTGTACAGGTAAACCGATCTTCCTTATATAATGCTCAATTAAAAGATCAGAGCAATTTAATTTAAATCTTAGTTACTGTTTAAAAATCCACAACAGCTTGTTTTATCGGATAGAATTGTCAGGTGGTTACTTAGAAAGTAAAGAATATAATTATTAGTGATGAAATAGATACGTGTGTGATAATACATAGTGCGCTAAATGATCAAGCAAATATTAAATAATACAGATTTTGTGCACTTTTTTGTGGGTCATTCAATTTCTTTTAAAGGCAATCTTTCACTATCATTAGCATTACTTTTTACTTATTTCACTTTCACAACTTATACAATTTTTCTTGTTTTCTTTTTGACTGCAATACTGATTATTTTCTGACCTTTTATACCTTTTACAAACTAAACGAAAAACTGCAGAAAATTTGTAAATGTTTCTTTAATTACACAAGCTTTCGTGAACTAGTGCTTACTTTTTCAGGTGCAACAGAATAAAAATAATAATCCAACTTGAAAAAAGTAATTGCGCCAAAGAAATTAGACGTAATATAGAGAAAATAGTGACGTAATATAGTGCAAAAACATTTAAAAAACTTAGGTTATTAGAATGCAACTGTACGCTAAACTACAATAAATTTTGAAAAGTAAACTTGAGAGAAAATGGCATGCGAAAATAAAACCTCCAAACACAGCGACGGACTTTGAAAAGTGGTAAAAATTTAAAAACTTTTTTTTTGTAAAAAATTTTAAATTACGTTAAAAGCTTGTTCGTAAAAAGTTTTACAGATACAAACCTTTAATAATGAAATTATTGCAGTCTGGAAAAAGTTATGAAATGGTGTATCATAAAAGATTGTTTTAGATAAAAGATAAATCTAAGTTGAGCACTATTAACTGAAGGTGTTTAAGACTAGCTGCAAATACCAACTTGTGACTAACGTTTTGCTTTGGTATTTTATAACACCTCCAATTTATTCAGGAAATCACTGTACCGACCAATTCCAAAAGAAGGTAAAATTTGAATGGTATAAAATATTAGAATGAAGAAAAATTGAGAAAACCATTCCAATATTTACCAGTTCTTTAGAGCAATAGCTTATAATTTAAAAATAAATGTCGCACAGTATTTTTACATTTGTTTGTATTAAAATTTAATTCCAGAAAAAGTTGTTGTTTAAGGTTTTGCTGTTTCAAATGTGACTATTTTGACAGATGCTATTCTGATCGTCTACCGCTACTACTTGGGTGTGGTTGAAGAGCTGCACTCTACAATATGCTTAATTAAAATTGCGAGAAAGCTTATTTAAAAAAAAAGTTTTCAAACGTTTTAACAATTTTTTATCAATATAATGTAGATGTGAAGACCAAATTCTTATGGTATGGTTCGTAAAGGGACCCCCGAACCCTTTACCAGGGGGAGCACAAGAAGAATTCTCATTTTGGACTTTAATTTACTTTTGGGACAAAATTGACTTGCAAAGTGATGACTCTGTTTGCAATTTTGGCAGAAAACTAAAGAAATAAGACACAGTTTTAAAGTGATGACTTTTTTTGTCATCACTTAACCTTTGGGATAATATTATGACCAGGAGGCCACGGGTGTTTGAGAATCCCTGAAAAGGGGCCACGGATTACCAAAGTTTGAGAACCACTGTCTCAAGGACTACAGACTAAAAATTATTGTGTGTTGTTTACACAAGAAAGAAACTACATGCCCTGAAAAGAAATTTTTGTAGTGATTTAATTATGAACAAGAATTAAATCATCAAATAAATATTATCATAAACTAAAGAAGATTTAAATTAAAGTTTAATGTAATCAATAGAAGATAATTTTTAAAATTGTATTTGTTATTTTAACAAATTACATTCAGTTAAAAAAAGGTTTTCAAACAACCAAATAAATAAACTAAATTTACTCAGTTTAACCTATTCCGGAAAACATAATTGGAGATAACAGATTTGCGTGCAGTTGCTTTGTACATTTATAAAATAAATTCTTTTGTGATTGGTCAAAATATGATGAACAGCTGTTGATTGATGGCTTGATTGCAATGCAATATTATTCTAAATCGATTATCTCCAGTAAGTCTCAAAAAATAATTTGCTATTTTTAAAGTTTATTAAATATTTTGTCGTTGTCAAACAATTTTGTTTACTAGCTGAATCTATTATTATCTATTTTACCAAATGCATCAAAAATAAGAAATTTTGCTATGTTTTTGATTAATCGCATGAAACAGATGCAGTGTTGCGTTTGAATAAAATTCACATTAACTTGTTTGCATAAAACAATTTTGAGTTTTTATTTCGGTTAAAATATATGATTTGACTTCTGTAAATTATGATTTTTAAACATTGCTGGTAGAGGAAAGCGATAAGTCATAGCGAATTAAGGAATGTTTCCATTAAAAGCGTTGTCAAGAGCATTTCTTGTTTTTTTATCAATTTTTTAAACTTCTTTTCGCGTTTAAGCGCTAAGAAAAGCACAAAACAATAAAATTAAAAAGAATACTCCCATCTATCTATTGAAAAAAGCAGCCACACTTTTTTCAAAATGTATTTCAAAGAAACCAAAGTGAAATCAAATACAAATTCTGTACATTATTTGATCCTTTGGTTCAATCACTTAAACAAATAAAAAACAATTTTTTTCTAGTAGGCAACTGCAGAAGTTGCAAAGAGATAATTAAAAAGGTCACTGTATCATGTAGTTTTCCTAAGCTATTGCAACTATGAAGATATTAATTGGGTCCAACGTTTTAATCAGAAATCTCACTTTTTTTCTTGATTTATTGCGCCCCTGTGTGGTCGTAAAATTAAATGCTGGAAACTCGGTCGTATTAATCTGCTCGTAGTAGATCTGATTCCGACAAATTTAACTTTTATTTGAAACACATGATGTGGTCTCAGATCTTTTGAGTGCATAAAAGTTAGCTCGACTAACTAATCTTAAGATTCAGAACAGAGGATTAAATAGAAAATACTTAGAAATAGATAAAATTTGCCGGCCAAAAAGTATATTTCAAACGATCGGTACTGCCCAGATCAGGTGCTGGCAGCATTGTACTCTGTCATCCAAAATTCTCAGACCTCGTACGCCATGTGGTGCCCCATCTATGAAGCACGCTGCTGTGATGTTGAATTACACTTTGTTAAGTGACGTCGCACTCGCACCTCGACGTAAAGTAAAATTGAACCAGGCCTACAAATCGCAGTTTGCCCGCCTACAGCGTGAAACTGTCTGTTGGCGACCACCATTGTTTGCAGTAATAAAATATCATAAACTTGACCTCGGTTAGTCTGGATTTAATTTGACAGACAAAATCATTCAAATTAGGTAAATTCCAGATAATCCGAAGCTTATTATTAAGAATTACGTATATAGGAAATCATTTGTGCTTTCGTTTTATCCGAATTAAGCGAAATCTCACATTAAGCGAATACGGATTAACCGAGTTCTACCGTACAAGTTGATAGCATGATAGTTCATTTTTATATTCGATTAGCATTACATTGGTGTTTTGTTTTTTTGTTTATGATTGTTTACTGCTTGTTTGTGTATATTGTGTGAGTGTGTGTGTTAATGGTTAGCGACCAGGCATTTTTAAATAAATAATTTTGTAACCTTTTGTGACGCGTGTTTCAATGTATTTCGTTTTGTTGTTGATTCCCTTTTTTTCGACCACATGTGTGACTTTTACTATGAATATCTGCTGTGTACTGGACGAAAAAATAAAATTTTGATTGAATTGAGTTGAATTGTTTTCATATTCTTGAAAAGTCTTACAAAAATATCCGATAACTTAAAAACAAGCTAATTTTTACAAAAAAAAAAATAGTTTTAAGAGATTACTTTCAAAAGCAAAGCAAAATAATAACGCCTGCTTATATCCAGACGAAGCAATTTTAGAGCAATCTTACACTTCTTGCTTAAGTTGTTGTAAAAGACAAAAACAAATATATGTTTAAGATAGAACTCGCTATCGCTTATCTCTTTCTTCTGCTTAAAAGTGTTTATAAAAAAATAATATTTTACAAAAGTCAAATAGTGATTTTTAAACGAAAAGTCAAAATTTTTCTTTATGAAAGCAAGTAGATGCAAATTTTATTCAAGTGTAACGTTGCATCTGTTTCTCGTGATTAATCAAAAATATAAGAAAAAATGTTTTGATTTTTAATGCATTTGGTAAAATGCAAAAAAAAACAACTTAGCACGTAAACCAAACCGTGAAACAATGACCAAATACAGAGACCTCGATTAATTTGGATTCGTTTAATACGGAATTTCGCTTAAATCGGATAAAACTGAAAATACAAATAATTTTTTGTATACGAATTCTTAAGGCTTATAATTTCCTATAGGGGAAGTTGGGGTAAAACGGACATGTGGGGCAAAACGAACACCAACGTTTTCTATCCTTTCCGAATCGATAAAATAAAAAATTTTTGAATTAACAGTTAGAAGTATGTATTTAACTAAACTGAAAAAGAAAGTGGCAACATTACTTTTGAATTATAATTGTTATCACCTGAATTGTTGTATTGCTCAAAATTGGAAAAAAATTGGTAAAGCTTGGATATGGTGCACAAAATTTGTTTTTGCTTTTGTTAAGCTTGTTTCATGGAATATTATATCGTACATCAACCTAGAATCTTTTATTAAAAGTTTGTGGTTAATCTCACTTTGATTTAAAAATTATAGTCAATTTTCAAAACCTACTCTGCTGGGGCAAAACGGTTTTGTACTGCTTGGGGCAAAAGGGACACCATAAGTTTATTATCTTTGGTGATGGTATTTAATGATTAGTGCAAAGTTAGGCCTAGATGTAAAATGTATATTATTAAGTTAGTTAATTAAAGCAATAGCCTATTAAAATGAGAATTCCTTGATAAAGCATTTTTATTTTAGGGCTGCAGTTTAAATATTTTATGAAGTGTTTGTTCTGTGTAATTGTCGGTCTTTAACTCCAAACTGATTTTAAAAGTATTGTCATTAGATTCTTGTACAAATAATTGCCTGAATAGCTATAGGTCAAATTTTGAACATCAATAACTTCTAATGTCTTATCATTTTTTGTATATGGCTTTAAATCTCATCTATGTGTCTTTGCAACCTTACTGATAAATAGTTACAGGCATATAATGAACCAAAGCATGGAAAAATCATCTGTGTTAGTTAAGACAATTAAAAACAATTAATTTTAACCAAATTTTATTAATTTATTAATTACAATAAATATTGATAGTTTATTAATATGACTTCCATTGATCACTGTTTATTTAAACCATTTTTTAAATTAAACTCTGGTCAATAGATAATTTTGATGTTTATCCTGATTAATTTTGTATTAATAAACTTAAAACTACAATTTTGTCAGTAGCAATGGTTCGGCATTACAAACGAAAGACTAATCGATCATCTTGGTCTGAAAAATCGATCAAAAAATCTTTGCTTGATATAAAAAACAGGAAGATGTCTGTCAAAGCTGCTTCTATGCATTATGGGATACCTCGCACAACACTTATACGACATTTAAAAAATAATGTTTCATCTCCTGGTAAAAACAAACTAGGAAGATTTCAAGTAACATTCAACCCAGATGTTGAAAAGAAATTGGTTGAATATCTTAAAGATATGCAATTGCGCTTTTTTGGCCTATCACGAAAAGCCCTTTGTTCTATTGCATATGATTATGCCATAGCCAACAACATAAAGGCACCTTTTAATAAGCAAAAGAAAGCTGCTGGTAATGACTGGCTAGAGCTTTTTTTAAAAAGAAATCCAGAGTTGTCATTACGACAAGCTGAAGCTACTAGCTTGTCTCGTGCAGTGGGATTTAATAGACCACAAGTCAGTCGATTTTTTGACTTGTTGAAAGAAAGTTTGAATTTTGATAAATTTACTCCAGACAAAATATTCAATATCGATGAAACAGGTATGAGCACTGTTCAAAAAATGAGTAGAGTGATTGCTCAAAAGGGAATAAAACAAGTTGGTAAAATTTCAAGTGCTGAGAAAGGCAAAACAGTTACAGTAATCTGTGCAATGAACGCTATTGGTGCTTTTATTCCACCACTATTCATCTTTCCCAGAAAGAGAATGGTTCCATCTTTAATGAATGATGCTCCACAAGGTGCTGTTGGTTATACATCAGCAAATGGCTGGACGGAAGGTAGTATCTTTCTAAATTGGTTGATACATTTTCAAAGAATAACCAATGCTTCATTAGATAATAAAGTGCTAGTGATTTTGGATAATCATAATAGCCATATCTTTTTGCCTGCAGTTGATTATGCTCAGAATCATGGTATTGTTCTCTTGTCAATACCTCCCCATACCTCACATCGGCTTCAGCCTCTTGACAGATCATTTTTTGGACCATTAAAAACTTATTATAGCCAAGAAGCAGATAAATGGTTGCTTAATAATCCTGGACGCCGGATATCTGAATATGAAATTTGCAAATTATTTAACCCTGCTTACATACGAGCAGCTACCATGCAAAATGCTGTCAATGGTTTTCGAAGCTGTGGGATAGTTCCTTTTAATCCTGAGGTCTTTTCTGACAATGACTTTGCTCCTTCAATTGCCACAGAGATTAAAGAAGACAATGCTTCATCTTCAGTTACAAACAATATCACAGAAAAACAACAGCAGGCAGATGGTGCAGAAAGATCAGTGGCAATAATTGAAATTGCCCCACACCAATCTAATGAACAAAATGTGGACCAACCATGTCAGTCATCAAAAACTTTGAATGCAAATGGTCAACCAGAAATATCATTTCAAGAATTGATACCTGTACCTATTGCAAAATTGACTAAAAGGAAAAGAAAGGCAGCACGATCTGAATTGATTACCAGCTCACCATTTAAGCAATCATTAGTTAAGAAGAACAAGGTAAAAAAGAAATTTACACCGTATAAGAGATTACAGTTGACAAAAATAAATAAAAAACACACCTCTAAATTTAATGGCAAGCAGCAATATTTTTGTATTGTATGCTCAGGTGAATATCTAGAACCACTTACTGAAGATTGGATTCAGTGCTGTCAATGTCTAAGATGGTGTCATGAAAGCTGCACAGACTACAACAGTCTTGGACAGTTTGTATGTGATTTGTGTAGGCCTAAGTAAAATTTGTAAATACTTTTTTAAACTATTCATTGAGATCTGAACATTCTTTAACTTTTGCTTCTTTTCTCAAGATTATGAGTGTTTTTTGTCCACTAGTATAATAAACCTCATTGTTGATTGTTTTTTCCATTTCACAATGATTAATTTTTTAAATTGTTAGTTTTTATCTGTGTTTTAGGTTTTTATTATTATTATTATTATTTCAACCATGTGCTTAGTTTTTTGTTGTATTTTATTTTGTGATGAGCTGTTTATTTTGCAATAAAAGGCTTGAGCTAATTTCTATTTTTCTTTGTAACCTTTTTAGATTTAGTTTGTGCTTGTGCATAAATATAGTGAATCTGATTATAGAATATTGCTGTATTATTGATATTGAGTGGAAAATAGTTTAGATTAGATAGGATTTTCTTAGTCATATCTTACTCTTTTAATCAATGTCCCTTTTGTTCAGAGGCAATGCAAAATAGAAAATATTGCTAATTCTTTTCTAAAAAGCTGAGTCGTGGTTATAGATAGGACGGGATACATTTAAAATTAACCTCAGTGTCAAAAAGTCTTCAAACTTGCTGAATATAATAATATAAAGAATCCCTTCCTTTTGAAATGTTTGATAGGTCATATAGACTTTTTCTAAGTTGTCAAAATTTTGTAACAGGTTGAAAATCTTTTCCTCAAATGATTGTAGGCTTGGAGGCAAATTGCTCAATACAATGACTTGTCCGTTTTGCCCCGATAATAGGGGCAAAACGGACAAGTGAAACAAAAATTTTTTTTTCTAATAATTATTGTACAAAATATTAAATTGGATCAAAAACGATTGAAATAGATAGACATTATAACAATCTTTGAAAAAAAAAAAATTTATTTGAAATATCATGAAAAATGACGTATCTGAAGTAATTTTAAATAAAGGTGTCCGTTTTGCCCCAACTTCCCCTAAGTTATACGTACGTAATTCTTTATAAAAAAGCTTCGGATTATCCGGACTTCGCCTAATTTGGATGTTTTTGTCTGTCAAATCGAATCTGGTTTAACCGAGGTCTACTTTACTTAATATACTTCAAAAATAGCAAATTATTTTACTAAAGTTACTTGGTACGATGGATTTTAAATGGCATAGCACAAAACAATCACCATTTTAATCGACAATTGTTTATTTTTTTAAAACCAATCACAAGCTGATCTATCTTATCAATGCACGAAGCAACTGCAGCAAATCCAGCATCTCCTATCTTGTTGATACGAATATTCAAGCAGTAAACCTAAGTAGATTTAGTTGATTTATTTGATTGTTTGAAAAATCTTTTTTTTAACTGAATATAATTTTGTTATAATGACAAATACAATTTATAAAAGCTATCTACTCTTGGTTGAACAAAATTTTGATAAAAAGTTTTTTTAATTTATTGATGATTTAATTCGTGCTGATAATAAAATAACTATTATTTATTTTTTGCAATATGATGACATGGTTAAAATCGGCAAAATAAAACTATTTAAAAACTCTTTCCTAAACATCTTTTGCTTTCTCTGATTACTTAAGTATTCTACAGTTATGTCAAATCTAACTTCAGTTTTTTAGGCATATTAAGAAAAAAACTTCCGTCAGACCTTGTGCTCCATGTGGTGCCCGATTTAAAGGGCACGCTATTAAGACGTGATCTGTGGTTTGTTCAATAGCGCCCCACTTGCAATTTGGTGAAGGAACGAGACCCCATTTGTGTGCATGGACGAATAGAATCGCTCAACGCCAGTCCGCAGGCGATTGAGCTTTACCGAAGCTGTTCGGGGCAAGCCCATTTCAATAGGCTTGGCACTGGTCATTGATACAAAAACACGGAGTTTGGATGTATTTTACGTTATTCTGCGTTCTATCTGTAATTTGTCTAGAGATCAGATATAACTAGAAAAATTTGAATTGCTATCAGGCATCATGAAATTAATATTAATTATTGACAATTAAAAATTTAAATTTTTTATTTTCAAATGTTATTTGATAAATTAAAAAATTTGATTTTTCAGATTTCAAGCTTACATTTAAGGTGTCTATTATTAACCTAAGCAATTAATTTTTTAGCTGAAAGTTTTTGCTCAATTTCTGTCCATAAATGTTCATAATTTTCAACTTGTATGATTGAATTGTTTTTAAACTAAAGTAAATGGATTTTTTATGTATATTTTTTAATACTTTGGTTCAAAATTCTTTAAACACAGTTAAATGTCGAAACAAACAGAAAAAAACTGCGCTTGATGTTAACCAGCAGCCATCAGATGGTGCACTCGCGAATTTTTATTTTTTAATTCATGAAAAACTAAAAGAAAAAATTACTTTTTAGTAGCAATATGAACAAAAAGAAACTATTAATAAAAAAAGTTTGTAAACATATTGTTTGGTAGCTACTTTTAATGACCTTGTTATTATGGTCAATGCTGCAAACTCTTTTTTGTTTGTACTGGTACAGTAAAATCATCTATAAATTGTCCTCGTAATCGCTCATTTTTACTTTGATAATTCTTTTAGTCTACTCTTCGTGCGCTTAATAGTAGTAGTAATCTCGTATAGCAGATCTTTATTAACATTTCTACTCCAGTATCGTCACATACGCGTGGTACTTGCACACCTAATAATAACCGCGTGGCACGCAACAAATATTAACCATCCATAAGATGATCACCAAATATTATTTTATTTTATTGACCTTGCCAACCAACAAAAATGAACTATTCTTTATTTGCTTCGGTAAAAATCAAAAGTCAAACAACAAAATCTCGCGCGCCGATTTTTGTTTGCCCTTAATTCTGGTTCATTTAGTTATTGGCACCGATTTCTCGTACACCTAAAATATATACAAGATGATTAGTTATTTACTTTCAAGTTTATAATTCGTTTGTTTGAGATGTTTCTTTCTACTTTAAAATATTCTTATTTAAAACAAGTTATTTTGTACGTAGTTTGTTGAGTTACAATTTTGCAGAATCCAGTCAAGGAAAGGCCTCACTAATGAAAAGTCTTTTTGATATATTTTCAAAAAGAAAAAAAATTTGTATTTAAAAACGCATGAAAAACCGGAATGCATAAATTGTCAGTAAATAGCATTTATTATTCATTTTTTTATTTATCTTTATATTTCACTAGTCAGTGCTTCTCAACTTTTTTTCACTACTGGCACACTTAAAAAATTCTATTTGTATGAGGTTGATGGTGGTGTAAGGTGTGAAGTAGTGGTTTAATATAGTCATTTTAAATTATTAAGCTATTAATTACTATTAATTTTGATAACCTCTTTGTCTACGCCATGGAGAAGCTGGATAAATTGGCAAGAAAAATTGGATATGGTAGCAAAAAAACAAGCTGAGTATGAATTTAAATTTAATGCTCAAGAGTTAGACACTGGCAAAAATAATATTTCAATTTCAGAAGCAAGCTCAAAGTCTGAGCAGCAAAACCTTCTACTTGAGATGTCCAAGGATATCTAATTATTATAAAAAGAGTTGAAAAGTTTAAAGAAGTGGCAAGAAGTTCAAGATCTGAAACTGAATGAGCTGTAACAATACAGTCAATCAAATTGCCTTAATATTGCATGGAAACTCAATTGATAATACAATAAGTAGCACAGAGTTTGAGCAGTATTTAGTTAACAATACCAACTCTAGATTAGAGCTGGCTTTTAATATAAGTGAAGCTGAAATTGATGTTTGTCACCCACTGCCCTAAAAAAAAAAACTAAACCCACAATCATAAAATTTGTTTGCAGATCAATTATTAATAGGAGTATAGTCTTTGCCAATAAAAAAATTTAAACTGACTAAAGGACGAAAGGTCTCTATGACTGAGTCTTTGACTAAAAGAAGACTGAAAGTAGTTGAAGAAGCTCAAAAATACTTTGATTTTGAAAATTTCTGGACACAGAAGGGTGTTGTATATTATTCTTTTAAAGGAAAAAAACATGCTATTCATTACCTTTCACATATTCATGAAAGTAGAGCTTTTTTTAAAAAAAGGAGTATTTATATATCTGCTTAGCGTTTTAAAATAGCCCAAAATTAGCTATGTTATAATTTAACCTTATACCACACAATAATCAAAAAATCTTAGGTTATTTTATTTAGATTTTTGTGTTTTTCCCACTTGTTTTATCTATCTTTGCATTTTACTGTTTTTTTTTTGTTTTATTAGCTTTGTTTTTTCTCAATTTAGGTTGACTCTTAGTTTTGTTTACTATTTTTTATTTTAATTTTGTAGTTGCTCATAAGTTTTAAATGTGTATCTAGTGCAAATGAAAATTAGATCATTTCAAAGCAAAATTACATGCCATTACAATAAAACAATTTGTAAAGATTTTATTTTTATTAATTGCATTAAATGCCTTAAGTCATTTCATAAAAAATGTACTAGATCAATTGGCAATCAAAAAACCAATTACACTTAACACGCATTACATGTCAAAACCTAAACTCCTCTTGTAACTCTGAAAAAAGAATGTACCACTCACCACATTCATTACCACATGCAGAACATCTGAACACAAATTTTTAAGACACCATAAACACCAATATTTACTATAGTTTAAATTAACACAATATTTTACAATGTCTAGGAGAAACAGATTGATATCAGCTCAGTTGCATCACTAACATCTAATGGTAATAAATTTCTACTCGTATATGTGAACATGAGATCTATGGTGCTACAACAGTTGATCGAAAGACACTTGATTGAAATGACAGTTGAACAAAACGACACTTGATCAAAATGACACTTGACAAAAAAAATATTATTTTTGTATGTTTCTGCAATTAAGCAATCTCTTTGTTACTATAAATTAGATTTATAAAAAGCAGAGGCCATCAGTGAGAAGATAGTTTGTTTTTATTTTTTATATAATTTTTTGTCAATGTCAAGGTCAGGGTTTTTTAACAAGGTTCCTGGACAAAGCATTTTTAGGGGGCAACAAGTAGATCTCTTGTCATGGTTATGTTTCGTTAGATGCCTATTGCTGCTATTTTTTTGCATTTTTTTTACATTGTAGTCAGTTATTTAAAGGGGGTGTCACAGATTTTGTTTGGGAATCCTATAGGACCAGTTGAGCTAGGTAACTCGAATACCTGCGCTAAAACAAAGCTGTGTCTAAATTTTATTTTATTCTGGCTCAAGAAGTAGTTTCGCTATGAGCCTGAAGCTTTTATACAGTTGGCTTAACGAAAGCTCGGATTGGTTTTGTTAAAGACTTTTCTTCACAATAAACAGAGACCACGGTCTCTAATAAGGACGAATGTATTACAAAAATCACGACCGACGAAATTGTATTTCACGCTGCAAAGTGAAGATCAACACAAATAATTCTACCTCTGTAGAACACAACTCCCAACCACTGGCGCAAAATAAATTCAACAATCGTCAACCGATACAAAATCTAACGGTCCACCTCCTGTGGCCAAACAAAATCACTTTCACTCGAGCCGTCTCTCGAGTCGCTTCAAATTACCTAACAATAATAATAATGATGTTTCGCTACGCATCAGCTTATATAGAAAAACGATCACGTGACGCAAATTCGCTCGTAAATGCTAGACTATTCTACAACTCCCTAGAGAGATCGCTATGCTCGAATGCGCTAAAGCATTCTACAATAAACAAGCTGTAGTAAAGCTTGAAAAAAAGAAAAAAGATACATGTATCGAGCAGTAGAGAGCGAATTGGACGTTATATGAGAGCAGTGCTCAAAGAGACGCGATTATTATGTTATAATAAACCTACGAATTACTTTTAACGGGGATAAACTACATCGTTATGATTAAAATTATTAGTAATAAAGTGTGACGGGGGCATTGTGCCATGGCCCCAACCTTGCAGAATTCTTGTAAAAAACAGAGAGATTCAAGGAAAAAAAAGAACTATTTTTTTAAAGATTGCTATGTTTTTGGGACAAAACATCGACAAAACCAGGACAGATTCAGAATAAAGATTTTTTTTAAAATCACTATGTTTTTGGGACCAAAATTTACAAAATTGGCACAGATTTAAAGTTGTAAATTTTCTCTTTCATTATTTGATCAAGTATCATATTGATCAAATGTTGCTTCAATCAAATGTCGTTTTGTTCTAATGTCATTTCAATCAAGTTTTGTTTCGATCAATTGTCGTTTGATCAACTGTCAGGTCATGGAGATCTACTGTCAATTTACTAAACTTTAACAAACTTGAAAGAAGAAAATCACAAAAATATAGATGTAGTGTGTGGAAACATTTATAAATCACCATCTAATAATATTCATTTAAATGAAGTATTTATAATCACTTTTTGTAATTGCCTAAATATTATTGGCCCAATTAAAACAGTTTTATTGTAAGAGATTTAAATTATAACCTGGCAAATCGTGATAATTTTCATGTTTCTAATTTTGCTCAATTAATGCTAGAAAAATCATACTTTCTTGTTATTAATCTACCTTCACAATTATCAGATTCCAATGTAACAGTGTTAGACCACTGTTACTTCCACAAATTTTAGTTTTTTAAATTTTGGAGAGTTTTTTAAATTTATGTTCCGCTGGTAAAAAATTTTTTAAATTTTGTAGAAGTTAATTCGGTAACTTAGTACGTTATTTAATCGTCTAACCTTTCGGCGCCTGTAAGGAAGGCCTCGCCGATAACGCAATCTCGGTGTCTACTAAAAGATAAAATTCTTAATCTTCTTGCTGGATCTGACCTTCGAACCAGCGACAGCAAAAATATAGTCTAGCTAAATCACAGCTCAGACTACCACAATATCTTCTTTATTAATAAATTATGCCCCAATTCACTTAGGAGCCCACAATAGTATAAATTCAACAGCAAATACAGATTCAGTAGCTTAACTCTCAGCTTACTTTTTCACAATAACGTAGACAACCAAAGGCTTGCAACCAAAAAACTATGAATTTACACAGTTAACAATTTTCCAATTCTAAGTTACCACAACGAATCATCGAATCATCGAATCATCGAATCATAATACTGCTTTCCAGCGAGCCTTATTTATACCAGTCGGTAAGGTTTCTCGATTGTTCTGAAATTTACTCAATGAAGCCAATCACAAATCACAAATAAGCATTATTGCGTCACATGTGAAAACAGGTCAATCGGAAATCTCGAATGTTCTCCATGACTCAAGAAACTAAGCAGTGTTGCCATTTTTTTTATAACTAAATGTAAAATATTTAAATTACTTATAAAACCGTGTGAGCCGGACCAAAGCGAAATCAAAGAGATTTTTTATGAGATTGTGAATATACATAGTGTGGGCGATTTTTAAGAACGGAACAACCACATATGGATAAATCCATAAAGCAATTAAATTAAATCAGGAATTATTTTACACTCCATCTCTGATCACCTACCTATTTTTTCTTGTGCAAATGTGAGTAAATCATTTTCTTGCCAAGAAACAAAAAGATTATTCAATCAGCAAAACATCAACATATTTAAAAAAATACTGGAAAAAATTGACATCACTCTTATATTCAATGAACATAATCCTAACTATGCCATTGAAACACTAATGGGTACATACAGCAAAGCTTTTGATGTGAATTTTCCCTTAATTTCATGAACGAAAAATAAAACTAATCATCAACCATGGTTTGATACAAACTTACAAAGCTACAGGGTGCAGCACATAAACCCGAATAGAATTACATGAATAAATATATGCTTTTAACTTAATGAACATATTATTTTTTAATAAAACTTTACAGATTATAAATTCATGTCATATTGTTCAAATATATTAGGTTAATTAAATTTTAGTCTTTTTAAACAATGAAAAAATTATGAAAAGAAATAATTGTTTTGAAACAACGCCAAATTTCAGGCACGCGCGTATTGAAATTTCTCAAAGTCCTTAAGTCAACTGTTTTTGATGCAATAAAACGTTTTCAAGAATTTGGGGACTATTCTGATCGTTCTAGAAGAGGACAAAAAAATCTGTACACACCAAAAATTGATAAAAAATCTGTATTTCAACAGCAAGCACCCAAATCAGTTATGGTTTGGGTGGCATTTTCAAAAACTTGGAAGTCGCCATTGATTTTCAATGAAAAAAATATTAAAATCAATGCAAAATATTACGTTTCCAATGTTCTAAAACCAATTTCATTCTTGCTTATTGATCATTACAAGGAAAAAAATTGAACATTTTAGCAGGATGGAGCAACTTTTCATACAGCAAAAATTTCACAAAATTTCTGCAAACAAAAGTTTTAAAGTTTTTGTTCAAAAAATATGTGGCCTCCATGCTCTCCAAACTTCAACCCTATGGACTTTAGTGTCTGGAGGATACTTCAAAAAAGGGCATGCAAAAAAAAGCATCATTCTGTGGAAAGTTTAAAATGTGATTTTTTAAAAGAATGGGAAAAACTTCCACAGGATATGTTGCATGCCACATATGAAAAACTATAAAAAGAATGAAAACTGTTTGTGATGCCAATAGAGGATATATTGAATAATTTCATGCATTATTCAAAAAAATATATGTAGGTTTTTAAAAAACGAAAAATCAAATTTGTATTTAAATTATCAAATAAACCAATCTGGGTATTTCTACCACATCTTGTATTTAAAGAAAAAAATAAAGCTTTTCAAAAATACCTGCAAAAAAACATTTTGCTTCAAGATTAAGGTTAACGAAATTAGGAATTAAGATAGCCAAGAGCTGTTAAAAAATAAAAAAAGTCTATATTAAAACATTTGAAAAACATAAACATAACATAAAACAAACTTGAAAAACCATTAATAATCTTTTAGGCAATGTTAAAACACCATTGTGCTCCTCTTTATCAATAAATAGACAGACTGTACAAAATTTTTCTAAAATAACCAATCACTTTAATGAATACTTTGTGGGTGTGGCAAAACAGCTGGTATCTAATCTACCTCAAAAATTATCAAATATAAAAACAAGTTTGCCTCCACCAACAATGCAATCAATTTATCTTTCCCCAACAAGTCCTTTTCAAATAAAAAAAATACTGGCTAATCTTAAACCAAAAAGTAGTAGTGGGATAGATGAAATTTCAACAACAATCTTGAAACTACTTCTGTCAATATATTACATACTCTTAAAGATGTATTTAATTTTTCTATGTTAAATGGCAAGCTTATCACAACTTTAAAAACAGCAAAAGTTATACCTATTCTTAAAAAAGGAAACCTGGCAATTGTAAGCAACTATTTATCAATAAGTCTACTACCAATTATGTCAAAAAAATCCTATAAAAAATAATGTATAACCGAGTGATTTCATTTCTTTACAAATTAGATTTTTTCTACAAGCACCAATATGGGTTTAGGAAAAACTATTCCACATGCCATGCAACCTCTGTTCTGGCAGAAAGTATAACAGATGTCTTAGAAAAGAAAAAACATGTATTAGGAATTTTCTTAGACTTATCAAAGGTTTTTCACACAATTGATCACATTATACTTTTAGATAAACTTTATGATTTATATGATTTAAACTTAGAGCTGCTTACTAAGATCACAAGTAGAAGACAGTCTTTTAAAATATCTTTTCCAAGAACCCTACAAAATGCCAAAAATAAGTTTTGAACAATTATTGTGTTGATTGCATGCAGCATCAATACAGTGCTTTTAATCACTCAGCCATGCTGCCAATAAATCAATGCATAAAACAATCATTAATGAACATTGACAGTCTAGCTAGATTTTGATTCAATAGATTGCCTAGCAGTTGTTTAGCTTAAATTTTAAAAAAAATAAAAGTTTTTTCTTTTAAAAAATATATTCAGACCAGATTTATCTTGCGGCACACTGTACATTGTCATGCAGCACACCTTATATTGTCACATAGCACACTTTACATTGTCTTGCAACACGGTGGTTATGGAGCACTGGGTTGGAGTAATCAGAGTTGATTGAGATAAATCATCTAAGTATTATGAGTCTATTCTTTTTGATATGTTGTAATTATACATAGTTGAAGATATGACAATACAGAAAATCAGTCACAAAACAACTGCAGAAAAACTCAACATTGCAAAGTGGAGAAACAAAAAAGTGAATGGAATTTTACATAAAATATCAACAAAAAGACAAAAAGGTAATCTGGTTCATCAATAAAATTTTGCAAAACAACAACTAAAAGGAGAATACATCAAACTATTATTGGTAAAAACTTCAAGTTGATTGTATTAAAAAGTTTGTAATAAAAGTTGTAAAAAAGTGAAAATGAATTACTGGTATAACTACAGTATGGCTTTAAAATATAACATGGCTTTGAAATAGTCTTTTTCAATTTAATTAACTCTGACTTCAATCAAGTCAGGCACCAGTGAAGCATGATGGAGAGAATATAAATAGAGCATGGAGTGGCGAAAAAACACCTCCAGACTCCATATAATTATTAGTGATGTTCGTCCAATGCCACTGGAATTTAGCTTTCCCAGACCTTCATGGGTCAGGTTTAACCGCCTTTCAACCAATGTTGGTCTGTTTCACTCCGAAACACACAAATGGGTTATGGCTTGCACAGCAGCCTGTAAGTGTGGTGCAAAGGAGCAGAAACCTGAGCATGTAATAACATTTAGCCCTATTTATCACTATTTGAATGGAGCCCATGCTTTCTCAGATGTTGATAAGAACCTAGAAACCTGGCTGATGGAAACATGTATGGCATTTAAAAAACTGTTTGGCTCCCATCCATCCTACCCAAATAAAGAAGAAAAACAATTCTTACTTCCACAAGTAATCAACTATGACAAGAAAATATGCAGTACAACATTTTCTTGCAGTAGTTCAGAAATGTTTTAGTCTTATTTGTTTATCAAATAGATAGCTTCTTTTCTCTTCAATAACAGAACTAGAGATCTCTATTAATTTCATATAAATATTTCCTATCACATAGGTATTGTATGAGTGTGTAATATTAGCTCAAGAGAATTCCACACATACTGAGATATTTACTCAAGCCAGAAATCTATCTTTAAAAAGTAACAAAGGAGGGTTGTCTCCTTAAACAAAAAACTGCTTACTTTTATTAGTCTGCTTACTTTTTATTACAAAAAACTGCTTACTTTTTATTAGTAAGTCAGTGTCAAAGAAGTAGTTTAATTTAAACTCATCTAGTCCATGTGAAATTTTATTTTGGGTTATTTCAGGTCTATTTTGTCCCAACTTTTGGACACTATTCCCAGCAATCAATGTGCTAATATTAATTAGTCACAGGATAGACTCAAATTTAGAGTTTATTATAATGTCATTGATCTTTCGGTAGCATCAATCATAACTTTAATGTTATTTGGTAAAATCTTGGAAGATAATTAAAAATGTTAAAACAATGCAAGATTTGATGCATGTTGCAAATTTGACATTACGGAAAAAAACTGTATTTGCAATAGTGCATTGTATAAAGTACAGTATGATTTGTACAAATGGTTACTTTAGAGGGACAAAAAAAGTAAAATTGACCAAGAAAGTGAACAGGTTAAAACTACATAAGAGAATTCCGCGCAAAGTTTAATTAATGTCATTAGTTAAGGATAAGCACAGTTCTTTTACTTAAAAATTTAATTGAGTTGAAAGGGATAAGATACAAATATCGTATGTGTGATTTTAAATCATTGGATAGAATAAATACTGTAGAGTTGATAGATATGTTAGGCTTAAAAGAAACATTAAATTTTTTGGTTAAGAGCTAATAAAGTGCATTAGTTTTGGCATATCATGACAAGAGATGATGGCAATGTATAGAATTAAAATTTAAAATGGAATGGGAGAAAGAGACAGAGCTGCTCAAACAAAATGTGGAAGGTAAAAATCTCAAAAGGATTTATTTACAAGTGGAGGATGCTAACAAAAAAAATACCAAAATGTAGTGAAAAAGATCTGTTTTATAATATTTTGTTCTTATTGTGCAGTAACTATTCGTCCATGCACAAATGGGGTTTTGCTCTTACACTGAATTGCGAGTGTGGTGCCTCTGAACAAATTGCAGACCATGTTCTAACAGCGTGCCCTATACATCGGGCACCACATGGAATACAAGGTCTGATGGTTTTGGATGACAAAAACCAATGCTGGCTTAATGACATCACTGCCAGCATCTGATTCAGGCAGTACAGCAGCCTGGGGTGGTAAAAGGATAAATCCTCGCCCCCAGTCCTGTTTGTGTCTGACCTGAAGTGGATACCTTTCTAAACGACAACAACGAGTAACTATAAACAATTACCAATGTCATGTAATGACATATATCAATAAAATCACTGTTGCAATGTCCACCTGTCAGAAAATAAAACTGTGCAACAAAGATTGAATTGGATAAATTCTAGCCAGAGAAATTGCTACTCCTTAAACAACAAGCTGTAGTGTCCTGACGAGTCCTAACAAGGACGAAACAGGTCTGTCGGCACTTGCTTGTTGATTGAGTTGACCATTGAAATCAAGAGAGTCAAGGTTAGTCCCGTGCTTAACCCGCGCTTGTTTTACAGTCTTCACTAGATTATTAAGTCATTGTTATGAATAAATTGTTGCTTACTATAAGAGTTAATGTTACTCACGTCTTTAACCCGCGTTTGTTTCATTGCTTTCACTTTTACATTTAGACCACTGGACAAAAATAAAGTTACTCAATGCACTATCTTTATTTATTTTATTTGCTCAGACATAACCTTTCCACCATCGATGAATCCTTTCTTTCGAACATTAGACTTGTATTTCATTAGGTTTTGCAGAATCTAACTTTAAGTAAAAGACTTTTTTTAGTTTGCTGTCCTGAAAATTTAGTGGTTATCTCATTCTAGGCAACTTTGTTTCGTGGCCTATACAATTGGACGTTTGCTGTTGTTTTCGACACAGAAATATGTAGTAGCTTAATACAGTGAGTATCTTTGTAAAGCATGTTCTAAATTTTGTTATGTGATTATAACCTTTTGCAAAGTAGGCTTAATTCTTTGTGCAAAACTTTATAATGTTGTTTCTTTGGATTAGAATGGAAAAGATTGGGATTGAATTTTAGTTTTGGTGTGCTACTGTTACAAAGCCCATTACATTTGATTGTTAGCTTGGATGATCCAGCCAGCCGGATAATCTATTTGGTAATTTTTGGCTGAGCAAATTGCATGGCGTTTTTCTGTGTTTTCTTTTTTTTGAATAGCTTACTTTTTAATAAAATTTCGATTCGATTATTTATGTTTGCTTTCTTTTGCCACCTTTTGTATAAGGATATCGTAAAAGCACAAAACCCTGGATTTTTTTGCATTTTTTAATGTGTGTGGGTACAATTTAGTCCAAATAGCACAGTAATGTTTTTCAGGGCAAGGAAAAGAGGTTGATGACGATTCTAATTTTTGAAAGAAGAAAAAGGCGTGGTTGCAGCGACTTTAACTAGCCATCCTCAAAAAAACGGCATATTTAAGTTCTTTTAACGTGTTAAATAATAAAAGAACGACTATTCCAAAAATCTTAAAAACTTTTGCGATGTAGCCTTGATGATCTTTTTTTTGGGAGAGTGTATAGTATCAAAAGTAATTTTTAAACAATTCGCATAGGTTTTAATTATTTCAAATTAATCGAAAACGAAATAGAAAACCAATTTTTTTTGGATGTGATTAGCATAGGACAAAAAAAGCTTGTGATTTCAATTTCGTTGGTGCTAAATATCAACAAAATGATTTTCGGATCATTTTTTCCTAACAGGATAATTTTTATCCTAAAATTAATCGGATAGATAAAACGCGTAATATATAGGGAGTGGTCGTCGTACTACAAACAAAAATTGGACGCTGTGTCCGGCAAAAGGCGAGCCCGCCGAGACCAATATACCTCAGCATTGCAGCCAACTTGTGTCAAGGAAAGCAGCTCTGAACAAAAGCGAAATGAAAGGGTGAAATTGCGAGAGAACAAACGAGACAAAGCCGCTGCGTTCTGCAAGCGAGCGGTTGGTCGAAAAACGAAAAAAATGCAAACTTGACTTGTATTCGAGCTTTATCTGTTTTCTAACTATGGACGATGTGTCCGGCAAAAGGCGTGCCCGCACAGAACCGATTTGCCTGTGCATTGCCGCCGAACTGTGACAAGCGAAAGCAGCTCTGTGACGAACGGTGTTGACGAAAGACGGTGAAATTGCGATAGGCCGACAAAATGTAGCAACACGGCGCGCTTGGTCAATCGAAAAAACAAAAAAAACCCGTGTATGTTTACGAGGTCTTGATCCGATCACTTCCGACGGCGGGCCGAGCAAGGTCTTGAAAAAAAAAGGATTGCCGGTGTGCCCAAAGAAACAACTGTCCAAAGGCGAGAAAAAGGCCGCGCTTTTTGGGTGACGTCAGCGGAAAGCGTTGGCAAAGAAACGACTGACAGTCCCGCAAAACGTAAAACGAACGAGAATTATCTGGTTGATCCTGCCAGTAGCTATATCTCAAAGATTAAGCCATGCAAGTGCAAGTACGGACCGGTAACTAAAATGGTTGACACTGCGAAAGGCTCATTACATCAGTCGCGTTCGAAGCAGTCTTGCGACCCGAGGTCGGCAAATGGATAACCGTGGAAATGCTAGAGCTAATACATGCAAAAAGCGCCGACTGGCCGTTTCGGCGGTTGGGAAACGCGCATTTATCAGTGTACTGCGTCAGTCGCGCGAAAGCATGCCAACTAGTTCTGGCTCTGGATAACTGTGAAAGATCGCCGCCTTCAATGCGGCGGCGACGGATTGCTCAAACGTCTGTCCTATCAACTTTCGTCGGTACGGTCCCGGCCTACCGAGGTGCTCACGGGTGACGGGGAATCAGGGTTCGATTTCGGAGAGGGAGCCCGAGAAACGGCTGCCACTTCCAAGGAAGGCAACAGGCGCGCAAATTATCTACTTCACAAAAAAGCTCGAGTGAGAGGTAGTGCGAGAAAGACCGTTGGCGGGCCTTAACGGGCGCCGTCAATCGGAATAAGAGCAATCCAGAAAGCTCGAGCCTTTCGCGGTGCCGAGTGGCGGTCTTTCCAGGATCGATCGAAGGGCAAGCCTGGTGCCAGCAGCCACAGTAACTCCAGCTCCGAAAGTGTACGCTTAAGTTGTTATAGTTGAAAAGCTCCTAGTCGAAGTAGTGCTCGAGCTTTCGATGCGGGCGCGTCTCCATTCGTCGTTCACTCGGCGGCGGAATGGCGCTTGTCACGCAAAAAAGTGAGAGAACGAAATCGGGCGAACAAGGTTCGCATTGATTTGCAACGCTCGACGGCCGTTCCCGGAAAGTTGCTCTGTCACAATGCTAGTGAATCAAGGCGGGTGAAAATCGACGACCCAGAAGTACTCGACATGGTACAATGAAAAAGGGCTGCGCGGCTCCGCCGCCAGCCCCGAGATGCATTGCACGGCAATGATTGAGAGGGACGGACGGGGGCATTCGTACTGCGTCGGGAGAGATGAAATTCGTGGATCGGCACAAGACGAACCGAAGCGAAGGCGTCTGCCAAGGACGTTTTCCTTAATCAAGAGCGAGAGTCGGAGGCTCCAAGACGATCAGATACCGTCATAGTTCCGACCGTAAACGATGCCGAGCGTGCGGTCGAATACTGAGTGAGAAACGAGGGCGCGCGCTTCGCTTTTGGCGTGGTGCACGTCCGAGGAACGGTACCAATTTGGCCGCTTTAGAGGGAAACCGGAGTTTTTGGGTTCCAGGGGGAGTATGGTTGCAAAGCTGAAACTTGAAGGAATTGACAGAAGGCACCACCAAAAGTGGAGCCTGCGGCTTAACCCTTTAAGGGACAGTGGAACATATGTGTACCATGATTTTGATTGTAACGTAACAATAGCATTTTTGTGAAGGCATTATAATTCTGATTTTTAGGTATTTGTAGTGTCATTATTAAATCATTGTTATTTTATTTTACAATCCAATTCTTATGTTCCTTAAAGGGTTAATTCAACTCAACGCGGGAAAACTCACCAGGCCCGGACGTGAAAAGGATTGACAGATCGAAAGCTCTTTCTTGATCTTGCGAATGGTGGTGCATGGCCGTTCTTAGTTCGTGGAACATTTTGTCTGGTCGATTCTGATAACGGACGAGACTCGAACGATGCATGTCTGAAAAGCGGTCGCTTGCCTTCTGCTTGAATGCGAGGCAACCGAGGCGAACCGAAAAACTTATCAATTTGACGGACCGGCGGCGTTAATGTGTAAGCCGCACGAGATCGAGCGATAACAGGTCTGTGATGCCCTTAGATGTCCGGGGCTGCACGCGCGCTACAATGGTCGGAGCAAAATGAAAAGAGACGGCTCCGCTAGACGGGAGTCCTTCGGGCCTCTCGGTCTTACTGGTTGACCATTCCCCGGGTCGACGGGCCCGGGAGATCGGCTGGAATCTCGATCGTGATCGGGACAGAGTCTTGTAATTGTTACTCTCGAACGATTAATTCCTAGTAGGCGCGAGTCATGACCTCGCGTTGACTGCATCCCTGCTCTTTGTACACACCGCCCGTCGCTACTACCGATCGAGCGCCCTAGCGAGGTCGTCCGATTGTCGCCGAGGCTGGCTTTCACGAGCTGCGCATCCGACGAAAAGGCGATCGAACTCGAGCGCTTAGAAGAAGTAAAAGTCGTAACAAGGTTTCCGTAGGTGAACCTGCGGAAGGATCATTGAAACGAACGAACGAACGGAGAACGAAAGAAAGCGGCTTCGGCCCGCTGGAGAAGTACTTACTACTCTCGGTGACAACCAAAGACAGACCTGCCCTTGCCGCTCCGCGAGGGAGGTTGTTGAACCGTGACGGCGCCAACGAACACTTTCGACGGTAAACCACTCGGCTCGCGGGTCGATGAAGAACGCGATCAGACGCGAGAGTCGGTGTGAATTGCAGAATACACAGATCATCGATGTTCCGAACGTACATGACGGCCGAAAGTGTAACGGCCAAGTCCGCTTCAGTGTCAAAACAAACTTGATCCGAAACGAGGAGATCTTCTCTCTCTGCCTTCTTGAAAACCTTATTTGCATTTTGATGCACGACAACCGAGCGAGCTGCGCACGTTTTTTGTGCGAGCGCGAGCCTGTGCGCCCAGATCATTCGGCATTGGGCGTTGGCACGCGCTTCGGCAAGGACGACGGCACTCGCAACAAGGATGCAGCGCGAAAAAAGAATGGCAAAGCTATCGATTGTGACCTGAAGTCGAGCTGGACTACCCGCTGAATTCAAGCATATTACTAAGCGGTGGAAGAAAAACCAACTGGGATTCTCTCAGTAATGGCGAGTAAAGCGAGAGCGATGATTCTGTTGAACGTGAGCCCAGCGCTGAATCCGGCCGCACCGAACGCGGCGGCATAGGAATTGTGGCGTATGGATCAGAGACGGATATCGTCGGTTCGCTACGAAAGCACGTCCGAGACCCCAAGATAGGGGCCGTGCCCAGAGCGGGCGTCGTGCCCATCGCAGGCGTGCGAATAGAAGCGGATTGCATTTGAATCTTTGTAAGAAACGTATATAATTTTTTCCAAAATAGCTTTGACATTAAAAAATTTATTTTCGATGATCATGTTTAAATCAATAAAGACAATCATATATAAATCAAGGCAATAAATTCATTTATTTCTGGTAAAAAACATACACGATTTTTTTACGAAATAGCTTTGAAATCAAAGGTTTATCTTCGATAATCATGTTTGAATCAATGATGACAATCATGTTTTAAATCAAGCTGTGTTCACTTTCGGTGTACATTTCAAACATATATCTCTGTGTTTCAACAATACTACAAATTTAAAACAAAGATAAATCTCAATGATATATCTTTAATTATTTTCGAGATTCTACGCCAGGGCTGCGCATTGGTTTCCGTCTCCTTTGAAACCAGGTTTGCATCGACATTTGAATGAACCAATCGTATTCATACACCTTGCATTCATGTGACACTGAGATGATGATGTTTTACATTCATTGACATCTAAAAGAATCAAAGCATGAGTAATTGAAGACAACCAAACATAAGCACAAGACAAACGGAACCAGAAACAAACTGCAGGTTTTTGAGTTCTCAAAACCCAGTCGAACTAATTGCCCAACAACATTGATTTTCAATTTTATAAAACAATTTATTTTTTGGAATGCTCTTTTACACTGCTTTTTCCTAAATTAATTCATATACCTGTGCATTGGTTTCCGTCTCCTGTGAAACCAGGTTTGCATCGACATTTGAATGAACCAATCGTATTCATACACCTTGCATTCATGTGACATTGAGATGATGATGTTTTACATTCATTGACATCTAAAAGAATCAAAGCATGAGTAATTGAAGACAACCAAACATAAGCACAAGACAAACGGAATCAGAAACAAACTGCAGGTTTGAGTTCTCAAAACCCAGTCGAACTAATTGCCCAACAACATTGATTTTCAATTTTATAAATCGATTTATTTTTTGGAATCCCCTTTTAAACTGCTTACCCTTTTACACGGTTGGCATTGAAATGCACTGACCCTGCGGGCTATTTTCGAGCATTCATGTAAATAAGGTCAAAAAGTATTTAAACAGAATATATCGTGTTATGCTTGAGTGCGGTATCACGCAGTGGTTGCACCAATGTTTTATCTTTTAAATATAATTTCATTTATTTAAATTTTTTTAATTTTTAAATTTAAATTTAAATTTTAAATTCTTTAAATTTCATTTATAATTTTAAATATGATTTAAACATCTTTTAAATAAAGTTGATATCATTTTCATGAGGGAGTTTTTGGAAAATGTTAGCTTGTTTATACAAAGTAGACCTAATTCAGTAAACCGTGAAATAACATCAAACAATTACGCTCAAGCATTAACCAAGTCTGAACACACAAATATATTTTATGTAGCCTAGCCTATTAAAAAAGAAAAATAAATTTAAAAAAAAGCATCTGATCAAAGTAATTAACCCTAACAAACTTTTGTCAAGTTTAAACATTTTAAAATAATTACAAAAAAGTAAAGTATTCTTGGGCAATGTAATACTTCACATATATTTTTGTGAGATGATTTGTTTGTCTTTTTATTGTATAAAAAAGTTCATTGCCAATGTTGTTCAAAAAAATGGGTAAATTCAAAAATTACCCATGAGTTGCAAAGACCAAAGTAAGGTGAACACTAGTAAAATCAGCTCTTGTCAGATTTTGGTGATGTAGAATTTCTTTCTCTGTGAACTGTGGTACTCTCGCTTAGCGGATCTTACTTCTACCTAAGATCGATCTCGTTCGACAAACTGCCAAAGTCTCTCAAACCGCTTTTTTGTGTCCAGCCAACTTAAAAAATATGAATAACCTTCAATAAATTGATTTTTTTGATGGGAAATAATATTTCTTTGAAATATTTGAGCATCTATTTTGAAAAAGTATAAACTTTCTTTTTTATTCAAACTTGAATGACAATTGTAGCGCTAGTAATTTTTGAGAAATAAGCAAGCAAAGAGAGTGAGCACTTTTTGTCCCAGCCCCATTTTCAGTGATAGAAAGTTTTGAAAAGGCCAATCTGTTAAGGGTTCATAACAAAAAATTTCTGTTTCAAATAAAAGTGATCTGTTTTACATTTTTGTTGAAAAAAAATTTTTGTCGCAATGATATACAAAATTTTGTACCAATAAGGTTAAGGTTAGGATTAGGGTTAGGGTTAAGATTAGTCTAAAATAAATTGAAACTTTACTTCTATGTAAGTCCCAACTAACCCTATACAATCTCATACTAACACAGGAGGGCATTTCCTTATTCAAGTCGTTATTTTTCAAATCCCAATCTTTATCTCTATGCTTATTTGTTGAATTTTGATTTTGATAATCTTTGTTTTCTTCCATGTAAAAACTTTCACTTGAATTTTTCTTATGATAAATTCTGCTAATATTTGCGTTGATAGAAGTTCCACTTGACACTTCTTCATGCGAACCCCCGCTCAATGGAATTCTCCCAAATTTTCACTACATATTCCATTCATGCTCCACTTTCACTTCATATCCAATCTTGCACCTACATAAGTAGCTCCCTGGAGTATTTCGAAAATTTGCGTTTGCTCCACAAGAATCCATTTTGCATTCGTTTACATTTAGTGAACACAAACACGTCAATCACAAATCATTGTCTTGTATCAAAAAAAAATATTCAAAAACTAACGTCTTACCTTCCTCACAGCAACCTCCCTCCCATCCTTTGGGACACGAACAAGTGGTTCCGTTGATAACCCCTTTATGGAGACATAATTGGTTGCAGGTTTGAGTTTCATTCAGGACACCTGAACACAAACCCCCACAAGTGGCAGGAATTTTGATTGATCGTTGTCGCAAAGCCTTGCCATTCGGGCCGCATGTAGATGAACAGGAGCTCCAGCTTCCCCATTCTCCAAATTGACAATCAACTGAAAGCACGAAAAAAATTAAATATTTAAAATATCAAAATGTTTGTTATTTGATCAATTTCGTTTCTGTTCTTTTACTGTTCTTATTTGAAGTCTTATTTCTAGTAATTGATGAGCAAAAATTTCTTTTTATACAATCTTTTACAAATATAGCCTATAAATTGTTTATAAAATTGTATAAATTACTAGTTTTATAACTCTGATTTTGAGTAATTGAAATTTATTTTGAAGAGGCCGAAATCAAAATCGTCGTTGTTTGAAAAAGCATTCGCTCCAGGTCAGACACAAACAGGACTGGAGCCGAGAACTTATCCTTTTTCTAACCCAGGCCGCTGTGATTTTTGGATCAGATGCTGGCAGTGATTTTGTTGAGTCAGTATTGAGTTTGATTATTCAAACCGCCGACCTTGTGCTCCATGTGGTGCCCGATGTATAACGGACGCTATTAGAATGTGGTCTGCGGTTTGTTCAGAGGCGCCGCATTCGCAATTCGGTGAAGAAGCAAGACCCCATTTGTGCATTGACAAATGGAATCGCCCAACACCAGTCCGCGGGCGATTGAGCTTAACCCAAGCTGTTTGCGGCAAACTCATTACAACAGACCTGGTATTGGTCATAGCTATAAAAATACGGAGCCTGGATGTATTCTTGCAGTACTCCGCATTCTGTCTGTAGTTCGTCCACTCAGAAGCGCAGATGCCAAGTCCACCAAGGTTGTTTAACAGATTTCGCGCAGCTGGCACAAACAGACGTCTAGATCTTAGTCTCTCTTGGCGAGCACCGGATAACCCACTTAAAAAAAATACAGGATATGATCAGGGTCCAGAGATCCACAGTAAGCCAAGGAAAGTGTCGTTCTAGTTGGCAAAGCTCAGCTGGCTGGATGTTTGAAAGTATGAGTAAGTGGTACGTTGTAGTGGGACGCAGGCATCCATTAACTATGCGCAAGGCCTCATTCAAGACAACTGTCTATGAGGCGAGTGTGAGCGCTGTGACATCAGACTAGTGCGCAGTACTCTGCTGTTGAGTAGACCAGAGATAGGGCAGCTGTTCGCATTGTTTTGGCACCAGCACCACATCCTGAGCCTACAGTTAAGTCGCCTCAGCAATGTGACGCGCGAAGATAGTTTTTTGCCCAATGCCACTAGATGGTGACCAAACGTAAGCAATCTGTCCAGTTTTACCCCAAGATAAGTAGGGACTGGACAGAACGGTAAAAGTATATTGTTGTTGTAGACTTTTAGCTCACATTTGGCCTCTCGGTTATTTAAGTGAAGGGCTGCCGTCACCGTCTTAGTGTAACTGAGCTTCAACCTATAAGTCTTGAGATATGCTAAAAGTCCAGTCGTGTCTTGGCTTAAAGTCTCCTCCAAGTCCTTCTCGTTTCCAGAAGACTGTAATAATGCTAAATCTTTAGCATAAACAAACTTTCTGAAAATCGTGAAGAGTAGATTGTACGTATAGATGTTGAAAAGGAGGGAGCCAAGACCGATTGTTGAGGAACGCCGTTTTTCAGACAGTGTAACCTGCTTCGCTTGCTGCCATCGGTAGTAAGGCTAAAACTTTGGTTTTTAACAAGTTCCAAGACCATTCTGACCATGTGTTTATCCAGAAAAAACCTCTGCAGATTGCAGGTAAGACCACCGTGCCTGTGTCATAAGCACGCTCAGATCAACAAATACGACGCTGGCTTTCTTTTAGCCTCAAAAGAATCCTCGGTGGTTTGGGTCAACAAAGCGACTTGATCCACGGTTGACTTCCCAAGTCGAAACATAGCCTACTCTTTAGGGAGCAGCAAATCAATAATTGGTTTGATGCAGGTGTAGATAAGCTTCTCAAGTATTTTGTAGGGGACACGGAACAGAGATATTGTTCGATAACTCTTTGGGTCGATTACAGGCTTTATTGACTTTGAAATCGCGACTACAAGCGTTCTTCTCCAGATCTTGGGAATTTTGAGTCGGTGCAAGTAGGAAGAAAGAAAGTCACGTAACCAGAACTTCAAAGCAGCTCCAGCATGGATTATAAGCTCTGGGAAAATGGAATCAAGTCCCAGAGCTTTACCTGGTTTTAAGTGTTGGAGGGCAGCAGTTAATTCTCTCTGTGAGAATTTTTCAGAGATATTCTTTGGGTTTGGTGTTGTGGCCCTCTAAAGGTCAGAATTTTCTTGAGCAACAAGTCGAGATGAGTTGCGGTTAACAATCTTGTATATCCTATTTCTAACTAGCTGAGATGCATTAGCATCAGCTGAAACGGGACTGCGACGAGGAGAGTGCTTGACTTAATATTAAGGTTGTTCCAAATACTCCATGCTTTTCGACCAGAGTGTGAAAAGTTGATGCTCCGAACTGCTTCGGACCATTGATCTCTCCGCTTCCTGTTAAGTTTGGAAAGTAAAGCTGTAGCAGTCAAACAGAGTGCGGCAAAGTTTTATAGAGGGATTCACACTTCGCATCTCAACACGGAATATAGCTGTTTCGATACCCACGCGGGATAATCTTTTTTGCTGCTTTCTTGATGATGTTGCTGAGGTCCTGGTTAGCCGCATGCACATCAAATGAAACAGGCGGCAACAAAGTCTTTACAAATTTATTCGTTAAAGCAATGTAGTGACTCCATTTAGCCTTGCAAAGGTTCCATTGCTTAACGGGCATTCTTGGCACAGACAGAACAAACCTTGGTGGTTTGATAAGTAAAGATAGATGTTTAACCTGGGAAAATTTTCAAGAATACGTCTATTTTGTAAGCAACTGTAAGGACCTACGCTAGCAAAAGCTAGATCCGGATTGATGCCAGTGTACCAACAGCCTGAGCAAAAACCGGTGGGGTCTTTGGTATTGTATCGAAGGGCAAGTTATTAATGCTTGCCCAGCCAGCCAAGCACTTACCGTCCGGACTGTTATTATCGTAACCTCAATCAACGTGGCAACAGTTGAAATCGCCGGCCTAAAGACAGGGGTGAGGAAACACCGGAGATATAGGAATTGCAGTCACGTTGGTGGAGGTTTGTAAACGTTGACTATTTTATAACCATCAACGTTGACGCACAACCACTCAATCTCCGATGTCGGTGGCAATTGGTTGAAAAGCGTATACCTTAGTCGCTTGTGGACAAACGTGGCAAGATCATGGTTCCTGCTTAAGGAAGACCCAGCTAGTTGGTAGCTTGGAAGTACTAAATTCTCTGCATTAGTGCAGTGGGTCTTCTGTAGTATAATGACGAATGTCTCAGACTGCAAAGCAAGATATTGAAGAACGTTCAGCTTAGTTTGCAGTGAGGCCTTTGATGTTTAACCGAAAAATAGTAGGTTTTCGAGATTTGTTAATAATGTGCTCTGGAAAAGGCAGTTTGTTACAGACATTGCCCCGTCCTGAAAAAGAGGTTTGCTGATTAGCAGACCCTTCCTAAACATCGAGATGGGTAAATACTCTTCCGTTTTGATAGGTTTGGTTTCGGTCTGTCATGTTTGAAAGCAGTAACAGACGTACTCACGTCCCAGGCTACAAGAAAGCACGAATTGTCTGGGACTTAAGAATTAAAATGGTAATATCAAAGCGAATTCAATTTTAAAAGCTTCCTGTCGAGAATAATTTAAAATGTTTTGATATAATTTTTTTTGGTAATATTTATAAAAACTTAATAAGAAAAACCTGGGCAACATCCGGTGTCACAAGTTCTATATTCAATCATCGTTTTATTACAGGAAATCCCGCCACATTTCTCAGTTTGTGCGACAACTCGACGCCGGCTTTGCGTCCCCGTACCACATGTTGCGTTGCAACTAAATATTCAAAGTGCGTATAAAAAGAGTAAAAACGTAAGCAATATTCACTAACCTGCCCCATTCTGACCATTCTGAAAGAGTACAATTTATGGGACAGCAAAAGTCATTGCAGATTCTTCTATCTCGCATATCACCATGACAACTAGCTCCACCACACGAACTGCGAGTAGTGATATATCGTAGCCGCAATTGCTCTCCTAAATACAACCGTCAATTTAATATTTTAATTTATTTTCCGAGTAATAAAGCTGACAGCGTTGATGCCTCTTCCACAAGTGCGAGAACACTCCCCCCACGGATTCCATTTTCCCCAAACACAATCTTGTCGGCAGCATACGCTGTTGCAAGTTCTAAAATTTTAAAGTGTACTAAAACACGTGCATCAGTGATTTTTATAAACCTGCTTTTTCTAAGGCGGTAGCCCTTGCGCGAACACTCTGATTTTCAAACTTAAGGGAGCGAGTTCAATGCTTAGTCTGCTCAGATAATCCTGGTTGCGCTAAATAGAAAAATAGTTTATGAAAAATTCTTAAATGACACTTGCCGTCAACGTTGTCGTTTGAAAAAGCATTTGCTCCAGGTCAAACAAAAACAGGACTGGAGCCGAGAGCTTATTCTTTTACTAACCCAGGATGCTGTGCTTCCCAGATCAGATTCTGGCAGTGATTTCGTTGAGCCAGTATCATGATTTAACCTGGACTCGAACCACCCTAACACTTGCCTTATTCATAAGTTTATTTATTTTTTTGTGGTACAGAATTTTAATATCGCTTTAAACAAAGTCGATTTTATTGGAGCCACAAGCTTTTCGTGACGCTCTCATCAGTGACAATCGCGTCAAAATGGGACGAACCAGAGAAACTCAAGGTATTTATAGTCTCAACAGTTGGGAGAAAGGTGCTGTAGTCTCGGAAAGGAGAAAGGCACAATTGCACAAAATCAAAGAAGTGTGGTGCAATACAGTGTAATCTTTAAAAGGAGAAACGCACTATGTGCAATTACCCAGGAGAAATACTGTTACTCGCAACTTAGGTTATTTGAAAAGTTTTAATGTGTAAACAAATTCCTTTTGTTTACATACAACCGGATGTCTGGTTTTGATAAAAGTTGCCTCGAGTAGACACAGATGGAACGAGTTGCGTGCCACAGCAAGAATTTTAAAACGTTTATCATTATAGTTTGCAGCACATTGCTCGTTATCAAGCAAGTGTTGTCCTATGGCAGAGTCACAATCTGAATTATTGCGTTTTAGCTTACAGGATCTGCCGGGTTGAGATCGTGTAGGGCGCTTCGCTTGCTGTTGTAGCCATTTAGGAACATGCTGCTTGATTTTATCTTGTAGTCGCTGTGATGTTCGTCCTACGTACCTACTGTCACAATGACACGAATATTTGTAAACCCATGCGGGGCCACTGCAGCGCCCGCGGCCAAATCGGTACGGGTACCGTATGGGCAGCCCTTGCAGGGCCCGCATGGACACTGCATAGCATTGTTGGCTGGGTAACAAACTTCTAAAAGTTTTATTGCAGCTATTGAAAAAGAAGTTGGGTCAGTCAGTTACAGTATAAGAGAGTCCGCTAGTAATTTCTCATAAACCTTACATTAAATTTTAGTCAAAATGCCGAATTTTGAAGACGTAGAGTTGTCAAGAAAATCTGAAGTGTGGCAAAACTTTACATACTGTAAAACTACTGATAAAGCAAAAGGCAAGTTGTCTCAAACAATCTTAAAAGCTGCTGGATCAAGTACGAAGAGACTAATTACGCATTTGAAATCGCAACATAAAATTGCAGTAAAATCAAGTCGGGTTGAAGTTGCTAAAACAGATGAGCCAAAATTTAAAATACAAAAGGTTGATTCCTTTTTTAAATCGGAAAACCAGAGCCTTGGCGAATTGGTTAGTCAATTAACTGCTATAGATGGACTTACATTTAATCATATTGCCACAAGCAAACGACTACGTCGAGCGTTTAAAGCTGATGGATATGATTTGCCTGGATCGCACAAAAAGGTCAAGATTTGGTGATGAAACCGAGAGAGGAAATAATAAAAACTATCTGAGGAGAGCTCAATGCAATAAAACTAAGAGATGGCCCATTTTCAATTGCTTTTGACGAGTCAACTTCCGTGAAAAATTGTCGGTACATAAACAATAATGTTCGTTTTCAAGGTGGTTTTCATTCTCTAGGAATGATTCGCATTCAAAAGGCAATTAAACGGGTTAAAGAATGATTGCACTTGTTTGGTCTGGACCTGAACAAAGATGTGGTAGCTACTGTTACAGATGGCGCAAGTTGTATGGTAAAATTCAAAAAAGACACTTGTCCTGAACATGTGACATGTTATGCCCATGCTATTCATTTAGCTGTCTGCGATGTTCTATATAAAAAAACACAGCACAAACCGAGTAAAGATTTCATTCGTCTTGTAGATGATTGCAAAAGTGACACCGAAAACAGCTTCATTACTGGAGGTAAAGATTATTTTGAGGAGGAAGAAAGGAATATCGCTGTTCCTTTGGCATCAAACTTACAAGATGTGGTGCAAAAAGTTTGAAAAATTGTAAAGCTTTTTCGGCAATCTTCAGTGAAAAATGATAACCATATCCAGCCCTATATTTTGGAAAATTTGGGAAGAGAAAAGATGCTTCTTTTAAATTGCAAAACGAGGTGGAATAGTTTATTGACAATGCTAGAGAGATTTTACTAGCTAAAGAAAGAGATCAAAATGGCTATGGTACAGCTTGATGATTTTTTCTTTGATTTATTTGAAAAAGAGATGAAAGAAATAAATGAGATGTGTGAAGCGTTGAAGCGCTTGTTCTCTTTAAGGCTGTTGTTAATGCTCTTGCCAGAAAGGATGCAAACATGTTGCTATCAGAAAAAATAATTGCATTAGCATCGACGAAGCTTGGTGAACTGCAATCAAATATTAGCAAGGATTTAATTGAAAAATTTAGCGTTCGAATCGATGAACGTCGCGACGACTAACTTGTACATCTTTTTAAATGCCTCAAGAAATCGTCTTAAATTAATCAACCTAAAGATCATTTTAGATACAAAAATTACTGCCATGGCTACAAGTCTGCTACAAAGATTGTTTGTCAGCAACGGATCTGACGAAGTTGCCTCTAATGAAGAACAAGAAGTGACAACAAGTAATAATGGACAAGAAACTGAAACCAAAATGACTTTAACTCAAGAACTGTATGCTTTCTTTGCAAATGGCAAAAACGAAGAAGAACAATGCAATAACGTGAGCTCTCGAGTTGTGCAAAAAGATATGATGCTCTATGAAATTACTAAAAGAAGGTCAAGTAATCTAGAAAAGTTGTATGCAGCGCTAAAAACCATCAAATCCACGTCAGTCGAAGCCGAGCGTGCATTTTCAACTCTTGGCTATTTTGTGAGCAAAATCAGAAATTGTCTTAAAAGGATACTATTGATGCTTTGTTGTTTTTGAGCCATTACTATAGTAATTAACTTTGTTTGTTTTGCAGTACAATCGTTTATTATATTGCTTCGTCAATCCCGAGAAATCTCGGGATTATGTAATTGAAATCCCTGGAAAATCCCGTGCCCGGGATTTCTCATTTAGTCCCGAAATACCATCCCTACATCAGACTAGTGCGCAGTACTCTGCTGTTGAGTAGACCAGAGATAGGGCAGCTGTTCGCATTGTTTTGGCACCAGCACCAAATCCTGAGCCTACAGTTAAGTCGCCTCGGCAATGTGACGCGCGAAGATAGTTTTTTGCCCAATGCCACTAAATGGTGACCAAACGTAAGTAATCTGTCCAGTTTTACCCCAAGTTAAGTAGGGACTGGACAGAACGGTAAAAGTATATTGTTGTTGTAGACTTTTAGCTCACATTTGGCCTCTCGGTTATTTAAGTGAAGGGCTGCCGTCACCGTCTTAGTGTAACTGAGCTTCAACCTATAAGTCTTGAGGTACGCTAAAAGTTCAGTAGTGTCTTGGCTTAAAGTCTCCTCCAAATCCTTCCCGTTTCCAGAAGACTGTAATAATACTAAATCGTCAGCTTAAGTAAACTTTCTGGAAATTGCGGAAGGTATATTGTACGTACATATACATGACGCTGTTAACCTACAATGGTGACTAGGCTTAAAGCAAAAAGCAGCAGACGCATTGTTGTTGGTCTTCCGATTCAGAAAGCAGGATTGTTGTTGGCATTGCACTTATAGGGTTATTTCCCACATGCTCTCTTCCCTCTTTTTGAACCTCTTGTGTTACTCAAAAATTTGAGTTCTTGACATATAGTGGCATCTTCGTAGACCTATTGGAGCAATTTAAATGTTTCATTTGGAGATACTGTAGTTTGAGAGCAGGTACAACAGAATTTTCATTAAACGGAGTGGGCAAACGAGCGTTGAAACAAGCAATAAAACTGCGGAGTACTCACGGAAAAAAAACAAAAAATTTATTTATGCATTTATCTTTATATACAAAACATTTATAGCGCAAAACATTTTTTAAGCCTCCTATCGCTGGAGATGACAAAACTCAAAACAGAACAGAACAAACAAATTTATTTCATATGATTCAATATAAATACAAAATTTCTCACAAAACAATAATAGTAAAAATAATAATAAAGAAGAACAAAGAGTGCATTTTACTAATGTAATTTGTTATAGGCCTACGTAAAAAAACTAATAATAATAATAACAAACGCATGCGGAGACTGCGAAGGGACCAAAAAAATAATAAATTCAAGTCGAGCAGCCACCGGTTAATTAAAATTATGAAAATAAATGTATGCCAGAGCAATAAGATAAAAGACCATTGTAGATGTAAGTTTAAGTTAAAATATCAATGCATTTAAGAATAAGAATTTAAGATACTGTATAACGTTTGTACATATTGCCGAAATTATATAAAAAGTAGCAATTTTTTAAAAATTACATGGAACATCATTTTAAACTTTAACTCTTCTATATTTAAGAGATCTTTTCAAACAATTGGATTGGTATCTTGGTAAGTACAACATATTATTGTCGGATGTACGGGTTACACGGGAATAAATTTGAGATATCTTTTTGAAATACTTAGTGAAAGATTTCGGTAATTTACATCTGTCAAATTAAACATAGAGCATTTTGAAGTTTTAAGCTTGACTAAGTCTTCTAATTTTTTCTAAACAAAAGATCAGAATTCAATGATCATTGCATATTACTGATGACTTGCATAGCTTTGTTTTACAGTTTTCTTAAGCGTATAAAGAACTCGTGCAAAATTGAGATAAAATCAAACATTCAGTCTTGGCTCATCTTTGCCTCCAAGAATGAGTCAAAACAATCGCCTAGAATTCGAACCACTAACCTTGTTTCATCCGATGATCCCCCACATCTGCTACCTCCACAACTGGCTGTTGTGCCGTAACCTCTATGTCTGGTAGAGTTTCCTCCACCACAGGTACGAGAGCACGAGCTCCAGCTTCCCCAAAGATCCCACTGGCAGTTGACAGGACAGCATTGAGTGTTGCAACTTCTTGATAAATAAAATAAATAAATAAACACAACATTTCAGCAGGAATTTTTTACTCTTTTCAAGATATGACAAATTTATTCAAAAAAACGTCTAAAAAACCGTCTGTCCCATTTAATTTGCATAGTATTATACGTGACAGAATTATTATAGACTACACGTAAAATGTTTTAAGTAATATTATTGTCAAAGACAGATTTACTTGAGTTTAAAAATTTATTGTTTCAAGCGTATAAAGAACTAGTGCAAAAATGAGATAAAATCAAACATTCAGTCTAGGCTCATCTTTGCCTCCAAGAATGACTCAAAACAATGGCCTGGAATTTGAACCACTAACCTTGTTTCAATCGATGATGCCCAACACCTGCCACCCCCACAACTGGATGGTGTGCGGTAATATTCATGTCTGGTAGAGTTTCCTCCACCACAGGTACGAGAGCACCAGCCCTAGGATTTACTACCGAAGAGATTTACTATCCAAACCTTATGATTCATGTACTTTGAATTTTCAATAGCTTCTTACCAATTTGAAAATTATTTTTTACAAATGTATATCTTTCACCACCCAAATAAACGTGTTATTTAACAAGTCGAAAATTTAAGCTTTTTTGCAAACGAAGCACGAAGCATTATCCTTTTTATTATAAAAATATCCATAGCCAAGTTTATATCAGTTTGGTTAAAATAACTGCTTATGTCTTTTTTTCTTCTCATTGCTGCTAAATCTATGAATCATGCTAAATCTTATTCTTTTTAAAAGTTTGAAAACATAATCACATTACCAACTTCTTTATTTTTGCTTTCACTCCAAGTGGCACTTGCGCCGTTGTTTTCACTAGATGTGCTAGCACTTGAAAAATCACTAACTGCAATTCCATTAGTTTCGCTTCTGCGTTCTAGGCATCTTTTACGCATAATAAGTTTATTCATTAGCCTATGCTATTTTTATTATCTTAAAACGAATAAACATTATGTTATATTTGTATAGCCGGTTTTTTAAGTTTAAAACCTTCATTTTTTTATTGTGTGATTAATTGTTTTTTTATCTGTAAATACTATTCTTTTTCTTTTGGCTTTTTTTCAATCAAGGGTTTGCCACAACAGATCGCTTCAATTTTTGATTCACATACTGACTTGGCATGAACATTTAATGTTCCAAATGCCAGAGTTTGATGTTTAACTCTATATGACCCATTGGCGTTTATGAACGACATTAGAAATAAATGGGTTTAGTTATTATATTCGAAAAGATTCGCTTTAATTTCTAAGTGAAAGTATACAGCAAAGATTCTATTTAATGCTGTATGATTATAGATTTGGATGATATTTTGCTCAATTACCTGTTTCGTGTTATTTAATTTAGATCACAACAAGAAAGAGCCTAAGTCGGTTGCACCAAAATAAATTGGGTCATAAAGGGTTAAATTTAGAGGCCGAAGAAAGTACCAATATGAGGCCCCTGAAAAAATGACGTAACAATCAATAATTGTGTTCACTTTTTGCTCTAATATTAAATTAAGTTATGTGCTAAAGATCAAGTTTAGAAGAGTCTTTTTGTAGGTAAAGAGTCTAAAAAAACGCTTTCAGTTCATATCCAAGGCCAAGAACTGCTCCAAACACTAATCTTTTATAGTTGCTGGGGCCAAAAGGCTCTTTTAAAATGCATTGAAGTAAAATATTACGCAATGTTTTTAAAAAGAGGGCCTGAGGCAACTACCTCATTCGTTTCACCCAATATTCACCACTAGTGGATGCTCGTTCTCACGAATACCAATGGCTTTGTTAGTTTAGTTTCGAACGCGAGACTTTTCCTTTGAAATCTAGAACGCTGACCGCTACAACACGGTGGTTCGATCTAGATATACTAAAGGCTACCAAAATGTTTGGTCTTCTATTGTGCACGCGTTGCTATGTACTAAAGTAAGTAGAAACTGCAAGCATTAGCGAAGCTATGAGTGAGGGGAGAGAAACGGAGTCGTATCTTGAAATTACAAAACTTTTATTAACATAAACATGGTAAAACATGATCACGGTATCGTGACAAGCAAAAAATTAAGCGGTAAAACATATCTTCTTATCCTCAAGTTAGCATATATTGAGGTTTGCATCAGATAAATGAATATTTTCTTAGGAAAGAATAGCAAAACAAGATTACCATCATAGAAAGTATTGAAATTGATTTTGATAGTTTTTGCAGGGGAACGTTGGTAAAGAGGCTTTATATCAAAGAACAGAGAAACGAAGATAATGTAGGAAATTAAACATTTCTGAGAATTTCAACAAAGGTAGATGCATCAGGTATACAGTTTGTAGAAAAAAGTTGGAGCACAAGATCAAAGACAGAAGGGAACCATTTTGCAAGTCGATTCTTGGCCCAGCCAGTCATAGATAGGATGGGGTCGTAGGATCACATTCTTTTTGTGACTTTTGGGCAACTCCTTACATGCGTGGGCTCAGTGAAGCTTTAGGTCGGATGGCTTTGTAAACTCTAACAAGAATGAAGTTATTCTTTAATTCTACTTCTTTTTTACTTCACTAACGCTTTTTTTTGTTTTCTGATTGGTTGCTTTCCTCGACCAATCAGACGTGTCCAGTCTCTACTTATCTTGGGGTAAAACTGGACAGATTGCTCAGGTTCGGTCACCATCTAATGGCATTGCGCAAAAAACTATCTTCGCGCGTCACATTGCTGAGGCAACTTAACTGAAGGCTTAGGATTTGGTGGTGCCAAAACAATGCGAACAGCTGCCCTATCTCTGGTCTACTCAACAGCAGAGTACTGCGCATTAGTTTGATGTCACAGCGCTCACACTAGCCTCATAGAAAGTTGTCTTGAATGACGCCTTGCGCATAGTTAATGGATGCCTGCGTCCCACTACAACGGATCACTTACCCATATTTTCAAACATCCAGCCAGCTGAGCGTTGCAGACTAGGAGCGACACTTTCCTTGGCTTACTGTGAATCGCTTGACCCTGATCATATCCTGTATGGTTTTTTAAGTGGACCCCAGTCCTGTTTGTGTCTGATCTGGAGCGGATGCTTTTTCAAACAACGACAATGACGACAACGACGAATTGCTCCAATCAAATATTAATTTAGTTTCTACAACATTTAACAAAGTGGCAGCCTACTCTTTTATGTAAAAGTCGATTTAGAAATGTTTAAAGCTTCATTAACTAAATCAGATGGTTTTAACATACAAACACGGTTTATTAATAAAATAGAAATTGTCTAAACGTTTTTTGATAAATGAATTTTGTCTTTCCAACATTGACGTTCTGATTTTGCAACTGGTTATTTTTAGAGTTGGCATAAAAAAGATTTGTTTCTTTGTTGTGCATTTACAAAAACAATATAAGTTTGCTGTAATTTAAATAAAGAAAATGTATTTAATTGAGTAGGCTCAAATATTTTAATCAACTAAATTTATCTGTTAGTTATGGTGACCGTCAAATACTACCACGGTAAATTCTCCATAATTAAATTCTACCTTGGTATATTCCACCATAGTTAAATTCTACAATAGTATTTTTTTACCAAGGGGTTTTGTTAGGGTTAGAGTTAGGATTTGGATTAAGGGTTAGGATTAGAGTTAGGATTTGGAATAGGGGTTAGAGTTACAGTTAGGGTAATACATAAATGTTCTTGTCAACTATTGTACACTGTACTTTTCAACTTATAGCGTGATAAATCAACAACAATCAACAAATAACATTAATAATCAACATGGTATGATATCGTGGTGAAAAATACCATGGTGGAATTTACCGCGGTGGAATATACCTAGAACCGTTATTCATACTATATTAATTAATTTGATTGCAGCAACAAAATTTTAAAAGAGACTAAAGTGTGACAGAGTTTTTGCTAGGGTACTGAAGTGCCCTGCCTTTTACTTCCTACGCCCTCGTTTATGGGCACCTACTTGTCCCATATATTGGCTTGTTATTCGTTTATCTTATTGCTTATCTTGTCCGCTTATTATTCATTTATCATTATAAAAATTGGTTAATCTTATTGCTTATGCTATGATTTTAGTTTTCTTTTTTTAAGAGATGAACTTTTATATGCTTGGTGAAATGGTGGAATAAATCAACCGTAAATTATTTGTTACAGTTATGTCATTATAAAAATTTTGCAAAAAACTTTATTACGCAGTTTAAATTTTTAGTAAATACAACAATCAAAAAGTTTACGTAATTATTACGATTCCAGAAAAGTACCTCTAAATACAAAAACAAATGTTTGTTCCGAATAGTTTTCAGCATACTTTATGACGGCAAGGTCTACAAAACTGTTGTCCATTCAATTTATAAACATTTTGCAGCACACGTGAAACCCTCCCTGCTAAGCAAATTAAAACTGAATTGCCTCGTAAAATATTTAATGAGATTTTTTTCAAGATTCTTTTTAAAAGGTATTTAAACTCATATTTTTCTTGCTTTTTGTTACTTTTTTCTGCAATTTAAAATAATAAGCCAATTGTAATTGTAAAATAACCAAAAACTAGTCGCAACATGTTGCAAAAGCACTGATAACTGTAAAACCACGTCACCGAGACTTGCATCAACTTCAAATGACTGAATATCCAGAAAAATTATTAAATTTCAAGCAAATTCATGGCGAGGATAAAAGCAGTTCATTTAACAGCACGCACTTGCTCACCGCCCTCAAGCCATAAACGATCAAATAAATTAGAAACATTTTTTCAAAAATTTTTATTGTAAAATTTTTCCTTAGCTTACTGGGAAGTCGATTTATAAAATAGTATTTTATTGAACATAATGAACTAATTATTGAACGACCTATTAAGCAATTGTATTTCTAACCCATTCTATAAGAGTTTACAATGCGGATTAGTACACGCCATAAGCAGATATGTATTTCATTAAAAAATTTAAGCAGAAAATAAAAAATTTAAGCAACTCGCCCAATTCTAGTTAAAGATAAAAAAATTTAAAACGATTCCTGTAAAAAAATTTAAAAGATAAAAAACTTTTAAATATAATGTTGATAAAAATTTTTTCACCTATAAACTCATCCTTTTTTAAACTGCATTTCTCAAAGTGTTCCTCTGCACAATAAACTGTTTACGATTTTTGCTTTTTTCTTTTGTATGATTTGTTTTATTTTGACAGTAAAGTCTGCAACTTTAGTTTTTTGATAGTAAAGTACAAAACTGTAGTCCATTTACATTTTTGACAATAATGTATTCAGAATTTTTTTGCTTAGATTGAGCTTGAGCTAAAATTAAAGAACTTGGAATTTCGTAACAATAAAAATTGAGAAAATCGAAATGTATTTTTTAAATTGATATTTTGCGATAGTACCTAACAAAAGTACAGTACTGTGCAAATTAATTGAGACACTTGCGGTAAACTAAAAAAACACAATTTTCTTATTATTCGGCTGTTTTAGCATAGAAATAAATCCTAAATTAACCAATTGATATTTGATATGTTCTCCCTTTGATTTTATAATAATTGACACTCTTTTTGGCATTGAGTGAACAAAATTACAGCACATCTTCTTCAGCTCTTCATCATGATACCAAATCCTTATCATAGCTTCAATCAACGATGTTTTTGTAGAACAGTGCAGAAAGTTTTTTTGTTTGATTATTGCCCAAAGATTTTCGATTGGGTTTAAGTTTGGAGAATTTCCAGGCTAATCTAACAGGTTTATACCAGTCTTCGCAAAAAAGGTTTACATTTTCTTTGAGGCATGGCTAGGTGCGAGATCCTGTTGAAAAACTCTTCTTGCTCTGGAATCACAATCGGATAAGATAGGGAGCAAGTAATTTGCCAAATGCCCTTGTATTTATCTGAATTCATCATTCCTTCAATGGGTATTAGGCTTCCTGGTCCAAAAAAGTGAAGAAACCCCAAAACATCTTCTTTGGTGGATGCTTAGGAGCTTGCTGAATGTGTGCTTCTCTGAGTGGTCCAGCGATGCTTCTCCTGAAATACCAAGAACGGTAGCCACAGATTTCAAAATGGGTTTCATCAGAAAATATTACTTTTTCCCACTGATCTGCACCCCAGCTTCTATATTTCTTTGCCCACTAAAGTCTCTTCTTCATTTTAGTAGTTAACAATTACTTTTTGGTGGGTTTTCTTCCAATCCTTCCTGAGTCAAGGAGTCTTCTGCGGATAATTGAGGGATCAACAAGCACTCCTGATGTTGCTAGATCACTTTGCAACTCTTTACTTGTTTTCCAAGGACTTTTGATGCTATTTCTGATAATCATCTTATCATCATGAGACGTAGTTTTACTTTTTCTCCCACATCTTCCACGACAGTGGATGCTGATGTCACCATCCTCATCTGCGGCCTTCGCTATTTTTCCTACAGTTGATTTGGCTATGCCCAATCGATTCGCTATTTGCCTTATCAATAGGCCGCTATGCTGTCTCAGTGCAACAACTTCAGATCGTTTATTTGGAGTGACATCCATTGCAGAAATAACAGTAAAAATTTAAAAAATTCTAAAATGTTCAAGTTCACATTCAAGCTTACTTAACTCAAGCAGATTTCCAAAGAAATTTGAGGCATGAATAGCCACAACAAGGCATGTGATTCACAGATTATGACGTGACTTATTATTTCCACGGGATAAATTGGCAGCATGGTCGGCTGCGTGGTCGACTGGTTAAAGCACCGTGCTCATAATCGACAAGATCTCGATTTAAAACCCACTTGCGCCATTCTGTTGTATCCTTGAAAAAGACACTTTACGGCACTTTTGGCTGCTTGGTGGTCTTGGCAAGCAGTTCTAAATTACAGTAATATCTCTATTAAATTACAAGCGGACAGCAATATCTTGGCATCTCCGGAAACAGATTGGGGTAATTGCTTACCCTATGTGTTAGCGCCTTGGTCACTTTCCTGCGAGTCAGGAGGATAAATATAGAGATAAAATAAAAATAAATAAATAAATAAACATAACATTTTAGCAGGACTTTTCCACTCTTTTTTAAGATATGACAAATTTATTCAAAAAAACGTCTAAACACCGTCTATTTCAATTAATTTGCATATTATTGTACGTGACAGAATTATTATAAACTACACGTAACATTTTTTAAGTAATATTATTGCCAAAGACATATTTACTTGAGCTTAAAGATTTATTGTTTTAAGCGTATAAAGAACTCGTACAAAAATGAGATAAAATCAAACATTCAGTCTTGGCTCGTCTTTGCCTCCAAGAATGAGGCAAAACAATGGCCTGGAATTCAAACCACTAACCTTGTTACAATCGATGATCCCCCACAGCTCCTACCCCCACAACTGGCTCTTGTGCGGTAATTTCTACTTCTGGTAGATGTTCCTCCACCACAGGTACGAGAGCACGAGCCCCAGCTCAACCAAGATCCCCACTGGCAGTTGACAGGACAGCAGTGAGTGTTGCAACTTCTAAATAAAAAAAATAATTAAACACAACATTTCAGCAGGAATTTTCCACTCTTTTTCAAGATATGACAAATTTATTCAAAAAAACGCCTAAACACCGTCTATTTCAATTAATTTGCATAGTACTGTACGTGACAGAATTATTATAAACTACACGTAACATTTTTTAAGTAATATTATTGCCAAAGACATATTTACTTGAGCTTAAAGATTTATTGTTTTAAGCGTATAAAGAACTCGTACAAAAATGAGATAAAATCAAACATTCAGTCTTGGCTCGTCTTTGCCTCCAAGAATGAGGCAAAACAATGGCCTGGAATTCAAACCACTAACCTTGTTACAATCGATGATCCCCCACAGCTCCTACCCCCACAACTGGCTCTTGTGCGGTAATATCTACTTCTGGTAGATGTTCCTCCACCACAGGTACGAGAGCACGAGCCCCAGCTCAACCAAGACCCCCACTGGCAGTTGACAGGACAGCAGTGAGTGTTGCAACTTCTTGATTTGGGTGGATTACAAGCCGGGCCGCATGACCCTCTCTTTTTCGTGATGGAAGAATATTGGATTCCACCACCACAGGAACGGGAGCAAGGACCCCAATTCCATTTGCAAGCCGAGTTGTCGCAATCACCGTTATTGTTGCTTAAATTAAAGAATATAACTTTGAAATTGAGCAAGTTTGTAAACCAAGAATCTTAGACATTGGGGGAGGAGTAGCCATGTTGTTTAAAAGCAAACCTAAACTGAAAAAAGTAAAAACTAAAACATTTGCTTCTTTCAAACATTTACATGTTCAGCGAAAATGAAAACAAGCAATATTTATTTCTCGACTGTCTATTATATAGGTTATTCATCAAAGCACAGATATACTGCTATGCAATTTTTATCTGACTTTAATGATTTTCTCACAACATGCTCTGAAGATATTCATTTGATTACAGGAGATTTTAACATTCATTGTGAAGACACTAAAATATTAGAAACAAAAGAGCTCGTAAAAATTTTGTCTCAACATGATTTTACACAATTAATTGCCTGTCCTACTCACAAAAATCAAGGCACTCTGGATTTGATAATGATAAATAGAAGAGAAAAGAATTTAATAAATAATCTAATTGTGCATAAAGATTTGCTAAATGATTTATCAGATCACTATTCAATCAACTTCAATATGAACATGAAGATTGAAAAAACACTTGAAAAACTTCTCATATACTCTAGAAACCTTTAAAATGCTTGACATTAATATGTATCAAGAATGTCTTGCAAACTATTTCACAAAAATTGATGTGTGAATTAGCTTCACGTATTAATGAGTACAATTATGGAATTAAAACATCTTTAAATGAAATTTCTCCATTAGTAAAAAGAACAATAAAATATAGACCTTACCAATGTTGGTTTAATGATAAACTGCGAGAATTAAAGAAAAATAAACAAAAACTAGAAAGAAAATTCAAAAAGAACTCAAACAATCAAAACTAGGCAGAATACAAAAAACAAAAGTTATTGTATTATTCTTCTCCTAAACAGACCAGAACTGCATACTACTCAGGAATCTTGCAAGAAAGTGAAACAAATTCTAAAATCATGTATAACACCATTCAAATGCTTTCAGGTGATAATAAAGAAAAAGTTTCACCTTCTGATTTTTGTGTGAAAGACTTAGTTGAATTATTCTCAGACTACTTTCATGAAAAAATAGTTTCTATTCGCTCTAATTTAAACACGAATTCACAACAAGCAACTCTGATAAATGACAAACAAAGTAGAGTCTTAGTTTGTAACCAAATGGAAGAATTTCTACCTGTTTCAACTACAGAATTGAAAACAATAATTTCATGTATAAACAACAAAAACTGTTTGCTTGATTAAACATTTGGTGGTACAGAATTTGAAGATTGCTTGAAGTAAAAGATTTTTCTTCCCAAAGCTTTTCATCTGACACTCTTCAGGGGAAATCGTCAGAATGAAGCAGAATTGAAACCGAACTAATTTATAAAGGAAGAAAGTAGAGTTCTCATTGGCTGAAAGAGTCAACCAATGAGAGAAAAGATTAAGAAATTTTTAAAGAGTATACGAATTCTTTTTGCTTACACAGAAGGGGATTGAGAGATTTAATGAAAGTCGCTTCAAGGGCAGAAAGGTGAAAGGAAGAGCGACCTCGAGCGAGAATAGAAAATTTTTCGTTGCTGTAATGGAGGGCACATTGGGCGTTGTCAAGAAGATGTTGACCAATAGCGGATTCGTGAAATTGTTGTGGGCGTATGTTGTTTTTGCAAGAGCGGGAAAGACTTTGGCGGTTGGCCGAGGTACGAGGATTGGTGATGGATTTAGGAACGTGTTGTTTAATTCGCTCTTCCAGCCGTTGAGACGTGCGACCAACGTACCGACTATCGCAGTGGCACAAAAACTGGTAAATAACATTGCTGTGATGATGGGAAGGTAACACGTCTTTCTTAATCGCTGGAAGGAGCTCGCTGGAAGGAAGGAAAGATCAAGAAATTTGGTCGTGTCATTAAGAATCGTCTTCATCTTGTCGTTGTAATCGTTTTTGTTAAGAATGACAACGCCAGCACCTTTATCAGGCTTTGTTATAAGAATTTCTTCATTCATTTGAACAACATCGTAAACTTGTCCGATTACAAACTATCAGACACTGAACGATTTGTATTGTCCCATGGACTTTCTTTTTGTTTACCGCCCACTAGTGTCAAACGTGAAGAAATACTAGCAGACTTTGAAGTACTCTACGCTCAACTTGTCCATCACAAACCTTCGTCTGAAGAGCAGCTTGCTGCTTTAAAGGCCAGGTTGAGTGACTTAGCTCACGCTTATTGTGGAAGCCCCATTGACTTGGGTGATTTCCTCATGACAAAAGAGTGTTTTCAGGCCATCAAGTCCCTTCGGATGAATGAAGAAATTCTTATAACAAAGCCTGATAAAGGTGCTGGCGTTGTCATTCTTAACAAAAACGATTACAACGACAAGATGAAGACGATTCTTAATGACACGACCAAATTTCTTGATCTTGGACCAGTCACGAACAACGACAACACTGCTAAAATTGAATCATGCATACAACGACGGTTACTTCAGCTGAGGAAAGAGTACCTAATTTCTAAGCAAGTTTATGAAGCAATCCGACCCACTGGCTCTCAGCGACCGCGCATGTATGGTCTTCCGAAAATACACAAAAAGGACGTACCCTTACGTCCGATTTTGTCTATGACCGGATCGGCCCAACATCAGCTAGCTAAATGGCTTACTTCTCTTCTTCAACCTGTTCTCCAAAACTTTTCCTCTAATTGTTTGTCTGATTCTTTCACTTTTGTAAAAGAAGTCAGAAAATTTACCTTTTCTCCTTCCTCTGTCTTTCTTTGTTCCTTTGATATTTCCAGTCTCTTCACTAATGTTCCGCTTGCTGAAACCATAGAAATCTGCGCTGATGCCCTTTACAATGACGACTCAACGGCGCCATCCTTTCCACGCAACATCTTTGTCGAATTAATGCAGCTAGCCACCTCCTCTGTGGAATTTAGCTTCAATAACAACATGCATCGACAAATCGACGGCGTCGCTATGGGCTCACCGCTTGGTACAGCTTTAGCAAACATTTTTGTTGGTTACCAAGAAGCGAAACTTTTCAACATCGCCAAAAGACCGTCGGTGTACTTCCGGTACGTTGATGATACTTTCGCCGTATTCAACAATGAAGAAGACTGCAACAATTTCTTCATCCAGCTCAACTCTCTCCATCCCTCACTTCGCTTCACCTATGAAAAGGAATCTAATCACTCTCTCCCTTTCCTTGACGTGTTAGTAGAAAGGCATGATTCAGAATTTCTCACTTCAGTATACAGGAAACCTACCTTCACTGGCCAATATCTACGTTGGAACTCTTTTAGTCCACTGAAACGGAAAATCAATCTAATTGGTACTCTCGTTCACAGAGCTTTTATGATTTATTCTAAAAGCAAACTGGACCAAGAGCTTGGCAAAATTCGTTCAATTCTTTTGGAAAATGGCTACCCGGAACGTGTAATCAATTCGGCTTTCAAGCGAAAACTTCAACAAATAAATTCTAACCCGGTCCACACAGTAAAAAAGTGCCCTGTCTACCTACACATCCCATGGATTGGAAGCGTTTCGATGAAGTTCGAAAAGCAGATTACGTCTGCTGTGAAACGCTGCTTTTTCTCCGTCGAACCACGTGTTATTTTCAACACCCGACAGCTCCTTCCAGCGATTAAGAAAGACGTGTTACCTTCCCATCATCACAGCAATGTTATTTACCAGTTTTTGTGCCACTGCGATAGTCGGTACGTTGGTCGCACGTCTCAACGGCTGGAAGAGCGAATTAAACAACACGTTCCTAAATCCATCACCAATCCTCGTACCTCGGCCAACCGCCAAAGTCTTTCCCGCTCTTGCAAAAACAACATACGCCCACAACAATTTCACGAATCCGCTATTGGTCAACATCTTCTTGACAACGCCCAATGTGCCCTCCATTACAGCAACGAAAAATTTTCTATTCTCGCTCGAGGTCGCTCTTCCTTTCACCTTTCGTAAATTGTAATTATCTCTCTGCCTGCATTCCACATTATTTACTACGAAAACTAGAAAAAGTGTTAAATGCGTGTATTAGATTTATATATGATATTCCACTGAACAAACATGATTTGATTAACTACTATGTTGATAGTCATATATTACCCATTGAGTATCAAATAAAATATAAATTATGACTTACAGTTTATAAAATTTTGAATAATTTATCCCCACAAATATCTGTCAAACTTGTTTTGCACGTACACACCGCTTCGAGAAAACCTTAGATTAGGAGATGATTGTTTTATTATTGTTACTGAACATCACATTGAAAAAACAATTTCACACAAGATGTGTATAACTTGGAACTCGTTGCCATTGGCTCTTCGTTCATATAGACAATTACACATTTTCAAAAAGAACCTAAAGACATTTTATTTTTAAACAATTTTGTACAATATGGAAATGTAGCCTATAATGTTTAATTGTTTCGTTTAATAACGCTTATTATTTGTTCTGTAAGGATATGCATTGTATAGAGTAGCTCAATTGTATCGATATGTCAGTTACACTATCAAATTTGTATATTTTGTAATGCTTGCCGCGGAAAGAGTTTATGTGTGAATTTACACCGATGATGACTTCCCGATGGTGATAGTTTTGACCTGTTCTCTTATTTGTTATTTCCTGTAGTTTATTTTGTTCAAGTTCAGCCGCTCTGAGACTATACACGTAGAGAGCGTGATACAAATACTTTGTTATTATTATTATTATTAATAACGGCGGCGACGGCGGCGCCTCCACCTACAATTCAAAGATTTCTTTAAAATATAAATTTATGTACAAAATAAGTAATAAAATAAAAAAAACTTTGCTACTTTCCAACAACTACTATCGTAAGATTTGATTGTGAAAGGTTTTTATCAGAGCAGGCGGTTCAAGGTTCAAAGTAAATTCTGCCACGGTAGATTCTACCATGAAAAATTACACCACTAGATGTAAAAAATTAAATTCCTATAAAGTTAATTATAAGTAAGGAAAAAAATCATTAACTTTAACCCTAACCCTAAACCTCACTCTGTTCACATGGAGGCTAGATTGTAAAACCAAACATTTTTAAAAATATCAAATTTTTTAATAAATTCGCATGGTGGAATTTACCGTGAGAGAATTTTACTGGTCACCGATTCTTACACCTTAGGCCATTTTTAATACGCATGAACTCGGTACTCCTACTACCGTCTCCTACTACCGGTCAACACCAGTCCCATTTAAACGTAATCAGATTAGAGCCATTTAGATTTCTTTCTTACAAAATAAGACAGGAGCCGGAAAGCACTTTTGACATTGCCTAGAAAGTCAATAAAAACAAATAAGTTGAGTTCTAATCGTTCAAGATTCAACGACAATACAAATGTTTAAATCTGCTCATAAACTTCAAAACTAACATACCAGGAAGTGGATGTTGAAAAAACAGAAAAAAGCAGCATCAACAGGAGCAGAAGCTTCCCCGACCTCAGCATTGATGCCCGGTTTAAATCAAATAATTACGTCACTAATGAAACAATCTGAAAGATACAGTTATTATCAATTTGTTTTTTCTTCAGTTTTTTTCCTTCAAATAATCGTGTGTGAATTTTCCGAACAGCCATAAGTTGAAATCGAGATTCTTAAGACAGCGACAATATGGGCAAAGATTGGGGAAGGAAAGAAATTTGATGAGTAATTATATAATTAAACTTATTTTGAAACTATCAGAAATTGAGCTGAGTGGTTTTTAATTTTTTTGAATAGTAATCAAAATTACTTGTTTATTTTTTGCTTCAAATTTGTCTTTTGAGTTAGCGTATTGGCAATTAAAAAGGAATTCAGTGCTATCTATAATGAAAAACTTACTGTTTTAGATATTTAAATAAGTTAATCAACTCATTAAAAGTTATTACCCATGTGAAGGCAACCTAGTAAAAATCCCTACATATCATTCAATTATAGCGCGCAATCGGAAAACAACATAATGTTCAGATAATCACTTTTAAAACCTGCCCACATAAAACAAATTGTCCATGCAATCAGATTTTTATGAAAACATAAATATTGATAATAAGCTCTGATGACAACATAAATAATGATAATAACTTATAAAAAGAAATAAAAAGAACAGATGGTGTTCTGAAAGTGAACTTTGCTTTCCTAAGAAGGAATTCGTAATCGTTTTATGATGACAACATAAATATTGATAATAACTCATGATAACAACATAAATATTGATAATAATTTATGATGACAACATAAATATTGATAATAACTTATAAAAAGAAAATCTACAAATCGTGTTTTAAAAGTGAACCTTGCGTTCCTAAGAAGGAATTTGTAATCTTAGGGAAGGAATCAAGGAGAAATTTGAATAAAATGTTAAGTTGATTCAAAATTATCTATTGACAATGAAAATTAGCATTTCCTTTACAGTTGCTCCACGGCAGCTTAAAAATTGTTTTATTAAAGTACATTAGAGGATTTTTTTTCTTTTTTGTTTCCACATGCATAGTAACCCTATTTATTTTTTGTAAAAAAATGGTCACCAAAAGAAAAGATCCTTACTTTATAAAAAAAAAAAAAAAACTTTTGACTATAATTGTTGTTGTTTAAATTTGGGAAAGCCAATCTTGAAAGAGAGGAGCGCGGCAAACACTTCAAGAACCACTGCTCGACATTATATCTTATTTGTATCAAAATAGCTTCCCAGTGCTTTTTTGAGTTTAAAGAACGTTTGTTTTGTAATTATAACACTGTTGTAACCAGAAGGGAATATCTCGAGATACATGTTTTAAAGTCTCGGTCTTGCAACCTCTGCATCTGTGAGTCCAGGTCAAGAGATTAAAGGAATGTGAAAGAAACCTACAGGCACTGCAACTATAGATTTGTTCTGTTTTTTAAATAAATATACGCTATTTTTTCGTTGTTTGGGAATAAGGAAAATTTTTCTTTATGGCTTGTATTAAATTCGCCATTAGTTGAACCATGACAATATCTATTACAAGTCTGAACACAGAAAAACTGCTTAAAGAATTGGGGATCTGCTTATATCAACATCCAAACATCATGCATTTTACATTTAAGGAGTTAGGGATGGATATATCAACAACAATATATACAGTATATTGTTGTATATACGAGTACTATATATGTATATATTAAGTTAAATTACAGAAGCCACGTAAAGAATTTTATTGAAACCTCAACAGTCTGTTTCGCCTTTTTGGCTCATCAGTAGGTGATTCTAAACACAGACGAAAAGTACATAGTTAAGATCAGGGTTTCTCAAAATGGGCGATATCGCCCCCTTGGGGGCAAAAGAGATACACCAGGGGGCGAAAAGCCAGAGGGGGGCGAAAGGGGGGCGTTAGCGCATTCTCGAAACATTAACCCTTTGCGCCCATATACCGTATCACATACCGTATAAATTACTGTCCTGGGATCCGTATACCGTATGAATCTTCAATTTATTGCTTGACTACACTTCAGTGAGTGTTGACTTTGTCATTTTCATCATTGTATTGATAAACGCATTGCCATCAGTTTTTGTTTTTATTTACCGCAGGTAGTGTAGTCATATACCAGTGCACAGTTTAGTTTCTAGTCATAACAGGAAGTTCTGTAGTTTACTTTAACCCGTTAAGCGTCGGTTAATTTTATTTTTTTGACCACTAGCAGCGCCAAATAAGGGTTTTTTCAAGATTTAAGCAATATTTAATTATAATTTCCCCAATGATTATATAAAAAACTAGTTTAAATCTTATATCATTGAAAAGATAATTTTTTCCAATCATTACTTTAACACCCCAAATCATTACTTTAACAATCACATAAAAAAACAAATACATGAACACAAAACAAACACTCGTAAACAACTGTGGTAAAATTTACCTGTGATGGAATTTACCGAGGTAGAATTTACAAGTCATCCCTGAGACACCTGGGATCACTTTCTATCAAATACCTCACAAATATGTACAACACTTCACTCAACACGAACACAATATTACATCTTGGAAAAAGTGTCCAAAGCATTTTCACTTTAAAACTAAACAAGGACCACAACATTGGCACAAGCTACCGATCCATATCACTTTTATCACCAATTGCCTAAGCACTGGAGAAAGCGCTTCTACCATAGACCCCTTAAATAGTATAAGATAGAAGATAGAAGTCTATGGTAGATCTATTTAAGGGGTCCATGGCTTCTACCATAAATAACAGAAAACATTCCAGTTATTTCTTATCAATGTGAATTCTAATATAAACACTCAACATACACTGCTTGCATAACATCTTCCAGCAAATCAGAAAAGGTTTCAACAATTCAAGGCAACCTCACACTGTAGCTGTAGCTTTGGACATGAGCAAGGCGTTTGATATTGTGAACAAAAACAAACTTATACTGACAAACATTATGAACATCATTAAGTTCATAGCCACCTACATTTAAGGACAACAAGCATGCACTCAATACAATGGCACATTCTCAAAATTCAAATAAATTAACATTTGGAGTACCACAAGTGAAATTCGGTCTAATTTACATCTTAGAGATTAACTTCCTGCCAAAAGACGTACAAATCTCAACATACGCCGATGACATAACAGTCACAGTATCTCACACCAATCACCATTTAAGCCCAACAATTTATTCAAGAATACTTTTACAAAGTATAACACTTTTTACACCAGACCCAGCTAAATATGGCACAACTTTAACATTTAAATTAAATAATCAAACACCAACAACAATAAAAACACCCAAAAACTCTTGGAATTACTTTTAAACCAAAATTAACATTTTAACAATACATAAATATCACCGTCATTAAAGCAAAACAAACGTTTAACATTCGCAAAGCACTTACTTCAAACAAATAGGGTAAACAAAACAAGCTAATCATCTCTACATTTAAAGCCAACATTCGCCCATATTGGAATATGCAAACACCATATGGAGCCCTACCATATCAAAACCAACATCAAAAAACTGTAAACCATTCAGAACACAGCTTTGTTCATTGCTACTGGCAGCACACAAATATTCAAGACTTGCAAGACAAAACCAGTGTCCTACCCATCTCAAACTCCATGCTACTCATCTTAAACAAAGGACTCAAACACAAACACTTTATACATTACCTTAATGCACGTTTAGATCCACGAAGTAATTAGTTGACTTTTAAATGTAAAAAAATATATTGTTAGGAGCTGGAGCCAGCAAACATTTTGATGGCACCGGCTCCAGCTCCGGCTCCTTCAAAATTGGCTGGCTCCGAGGCGCCGGGCTCCGGCTCCGACTCCGGCTCCCCAGCCCTGCCTGAAAGTCTCGTTCTTGTTCATAACCCGGCCAAAGTTTTCGCCATGCTGAATTCATAGTTCTGTTATGAACTTGGCTCCATGCATTATCAATAAGATTAATGAAGGTCAGAACATTTAAATGATCTTTCCAAAACTCTCTGAAAGTTAACTGAGTGTTACTAGTGACATGAAAACCAGGGTGTCGAACCGGACCCGAACCGGATCCGTAAACCCGTATTAACCGTTATTATTTTTTGAACCCGAACCGGAACTGAACCCGAAAAAATAAAATTTGCTGAACCTGAACTGGAACTGAACCCCTAAAAATAAAATTTGCTGAACCTGAACCGGAGCTGAACCCGTAGAAAAAAAAATTGCTGAACCCGAACCTGAACCGGAACTTTATTTTAAATGGATCCGGTTCGACCGTTTCATGCTCAAATTTTAATTTTAAAGTTATTTGTAGAAGAATCAGAATCACATTTTGTTTTTGAAGTTGCCGCAATTTTTTTGGTCACAATACTTGTTGTGTGTCAATACAGAAACGTTATAAACGACTTTTTCAGGCGAGAAGTTAAAGCAAAAACATGTCACTTGCTATATAAAGAAAGCGAAATTTTAAATATATGCTAAAGCAGTTGTTCTTAAGCTTTTTACAGTGCCATACCTTTAAAAAATACATATCAATATAGAGACGTAGCAAACATAGTGAAACTATCGTAGGTGAAGCAAAATTATTTGACGCCAGTAAAAAATCAAAGCTGCACAGTGCAGGCTGTTGGGGAGCCACTCGACTGAAATTTAGTTGCGTGGAGAAGTTTAATAAAAAAGCAGTGTAAACTTATCGAATGATTCGAATTCAGTGTAACTTATAATTGCCTCAAATGGTTTTCACTAGCATGATGGTATCCCTAACAGTCGAGATTGAGTAAAAAATAATGTTGAGCAAGCAATGCAATAAAGTTAATTAATTTTTGATTTTTCAAAAAAACAAAATTTTTTAAAGAAAATTTGTTGAGATTAGGAAGAGAAGCTATTAACCTTCGCCTTGTAGCGTGAAGTTTAAGTAATATTTTGTAAGCTAACTGCTTTTCTCTTATTTCTCAGCTTCTTATTAGGCTCAAATTTGCATGTTAAAATCTAAAAAGGCCTTCACTTTTGCAGTAAGGTTGATTCGGGATGAGCTGTTCATAGTTTTTAGGCTTATTTGAAAATACTATAGCAGTGAAAATTGGATTACATAAATTTTTCATTTGCATCAATGTTTGCTTCAACTTTACGTCAAAAATTTATCTCTTAAAATTGTTTAGTGAAGATTTGGCTAACTCAAACTTTTTTATTGCCTGAATACATGTATTTCGTCATAAACGTTTTGATAAAGTAACTCGTGCGTAAAAACCTCTTGGGAGTTTTTGTCTGAAATGTGCTTCTAAAATTTTCTACTGAAGAGATAAAGGTTGAGTTGTTTGTCAGTATGGAGATTGCAATTCATAATAGTTACGATTTTTACTTTTTAACTTTGCATTGATTAGATAACGCCAGAATTTATTTTAATTCATTTGTATTTCTTTTAGTCTTTCGTTTATTAAAACTTCTTCAGATACCATAAATAAAACCCAAAAACAGATGATGATTAAGCGCAAAAATTTTTTTACCATTAAAAAATATTCGTCTTCAATAACAAACATTTTTTTGTTTGACTGTCATCGGTTTTTGTTTTTTGTTTATAGTATCTAAAGAAGTTTTAATAAACAAAAGTTTATAAAATTGGATGATATTTAACTAGAATTTTTGCATTAATAATAGCTGTTTTTAATTGCAAAACCACCAACCTTTTACTTTATTGATAAAATTTGATGTAGGGGATGCAATAATTTTTTCGTTGTGAAAGCTTTTTCTTTAATATTGCCACGATACTGCGCCACAGTTGAACGCCGGTTATCCGAACGCTAAGGTGGTTACAACGCCATAGCATGGTGTGAACGACAGAGTGTCATTCAACGCAGCTTCTGCTTCTAAAAAGGATGAAAAACTTGGCAGCGACGAAAAGAGTGGTAAACTTAAAACCAAACTAAATATGTGATTGTTCGATTATCCGAAAAAAACAGTTATCCGAACCACGCCTGGTTTTAATTAGTTTAGATAATCGGCATTCTACTGTATATTTAAATCAGCTCTTACGGAACTTGCGAAACAACCTTACCAATTCAACTTCTAATTTGGGTTTATTTCCGTATAATAAAACAGGTTTACTTTTTGTGGTATAATTTCATAGTAGACATATGCTAAATGTTTAATATAATACTACGCATAATTTTTTTCAGTTTTTTTACTGATATTCTATATTAAATCTGGTAATTTATGTTAATATTAAAAAAGATGCCGCGCACGCAATTGAGTAATATTTGAAAGTTTTTCATTTATAAAATATCGACCGATTCATCTGTGTGTCAAATTGATGACTGTGGCACAGCTCTTCGTGGAAACCACGCATCTAATTTACAAAGACACGTAAAAAGATTTCATCAGGAGTGCTTTAAAAAATACAAAGAAAAATATTTCATTAATCTATCAATAAAATCTAAGAAAATAAAATCTATAATAAATACAATAAAACAATAAAATCTATTTAAATCAGCTCTTACGGAACTTGCGAAACAACCTTACCAATTCAACTTCTAATTTGGGTTTATTTCCGTATAATAAAACAGGTTTACTTTTTGTGGTATAATTTCATAGTAGACATATGCTAAATGTTTAATATAATACTACGCATAATTTTTTTCAGTTTTTTTACTGATATTCTATATTAAATCTGGTAATTTATGTTAATATTAAAAAAGATGCCGCGCACGCAATTGAGTAATATTTGAAAGTTTTTCATTTATAAAATATCGACCGATTCATCTGTGTGTCAAATTGATGACTGTGGCACAGCTCTTCGTGGAAACCACGCATCTAATTTACAAAGACACGTAAAAAGATTTCATCAGGAGTGCTTTAAAAAATACAAAGAAAAATATTTCATTAATCTATCAATAAAATCTAAGAAAATACATAAAAATGCTAATGAATCTTTGTCTGAAAATGCTTTATCTTGTTGTCAAACAACTTTGGATAAAAAACTCTTTAAAACAATTC